>WBMV01004463.1:1426012-1506183 GCA_013396655.1 Campylorhamphus procurvoides | reverse complement strand
TGGGGGTCCCGTCCCTGTGGGGTCTTGTCCTTGTGGGTCTTATCCTTGTGGAGTCCTGTCCGTGAGGGGACCTGGCCTTGGGGGTCCCGTCCCTGTGGGTCCTGTCCTTATGGGTCCTGTCCTTATGGGTCCTATCCTTGTGGGGTCCTGTCCCTGAGGGGTCCTCCCCTTATGGGGATCTGTCCTTATGGGTCCTGTCCCTGTGGGTCCTGTCCTTATGGGGACCTGGCCTTGTGGGGTCCTGTCCGTGAGTGGATCTGTCCCTGTGGGTCCTGACCCTGTGGGTCCAGTCCCTGTGGGGACCTGTCCTTATGGGTCCTGTCCTTGTGGGTCCTGTCTTTATGGGGACCTGTCCATATGGGGTCCTGTCCTTGAGGGGTGCCTGCCCTTATGGAATCACACCCGTGGGCTCCCCCTGCCCTTGTGGGATCCCCCTGCCCTTGTGGGGTCCCACCCGTGAGGTGGTGGGTCAGTCAGCCCATGTTCGTGCCCCTCCTGCTGCTGGACAATGAATCCACCCTCTCTCCCCAGCCGTGCCGTCTCAGTCTGGCTGGGAAGATGTGGTGGTGTTCCCTGGAAGGCGGTGTGGAGTAGTGGGTATTGCTGTAGATTGCCATTGGAGTGGGAAACCTGCCCCCTTTTTTTCTTTTATTTTTCCTTTTTTTTTGTCCCCTTCTCCTTGGTTTTTGTAATCTGTGGCATGCGGGAAAACTAGTCTCGTTTGGGGCAGCATATGCTTGAGAATGAGCTTATGGTGGAACTTCTCAAAGAGTTAAAAAGCTGGTGAAAAGCTTGGGTTTGGAAGTGATTACACGTGCAAGGTTTAATCTGTGTGTAATTTCAACACCTGGCGGATAGAAAGCAAGGTTTGAGGCAAAAACTCTTGCTGAAAGGTTTTTCCATCTCGGGAACTACATATATGGAATTTCAGCACCACTGAAGCACGATTTTTGTCTGAGATTCTGTCACTTCTTATAAAAAGAGTAACACTCTGCCCAGAATCTCATGTGCTTCTTCTAAGGAGTATTCAGATAAAAAAGATTAGATGGAATACTACAGGATATATGACAAGAGACCCTCCTCAGTGTATGTTCTTTCACAAGTCATGTTAGCTGTGTAACTCAGTTTATCCAGCAGCAAAACTAACCCCTTTGGAGCCAAAGAGGAGTTTCAAAGCAAATGTAGGTGCAGTAAGTATCTCCAACCATTTTTTAGGTTGCCTAGGTGTTAATTTAATGCTCGCTTAGTACCTCTGATGTATTAATAGAATAATACCTGTTTAAAGCATTCCCATGGGAAGCAGGTAGGTGAAACATCCCACAGAGTGAGAAAGATTTTTTTAGCATGTTATGGCAACATTGTCCAAGGCCTGGAAAGTAAAGCTGACTAAATGCAGGCTACAAATCAACCTAAATTCTAAGAAACAGTGGAGAAGGCGTGGGAGCAGTGTAGCACAGGATGTCCTGGTATCGCTTCTGCTCTTCTGTTTTCTTTGAAGTTCAGGTGAGTTACAGAAAATATTTTGCAGTTCTGCTGTGGAATGAGGGTTTCCCTTAGAGCCAAGTGATAGTCATTGGCCTAAGCAGAATGTGGGACAGATGAAGGTTCCTTCTGGCACACAGAAGTACAACTGAGATGATGAGCTTTTCACTGTGAACAAGAATTTCAGTTCTGCAGTTTAAACCAGTAAATGTCAGCATGGCTTTTTTTGGGTGGAATATTTTTTGACCAGAACTATATTTAAAGATGTCCTTTGCATGAAGGTTCTGATTTTGCACCTGTAGTTTTGTTAAAATGAGTTAAGTGAGGGTTCTAAGTGTTTTTGTGCAGCAGTTGGACATATTTTGGTTCAGACTACCTTTTTCTCAGCTTTACAAATATTTTCACTATCCTCTCTCTTAGAATATATAAAACTATACATTTGAGTGTGTGTGCTTGATTTTTTGTTCAACAATTTCAAATGCTTTTTTACTACATTTTGATTTTTAAAAAGTGGATACTTCAGCTCAAGTACTCCCGTTAAAGACAATTTGTTGCCAACTCTGTGACAAAGCGTATGTGGAAAGTCTTTGTGCCACCTGTAACTGTCATTTTATTGATAATGTGTTAGCACAAATAGTTTCACTTTTATATGTTCATAAAGTGTGTAATTCTCTGCTTATGGGTAGAGTTTACCTTTACAAAGGACTTGGACAAATTAGCTCCCAGGCATGACAGGCTTTTGTCCAGGATGAAAAGCAGTCCTTGTGCACACAATATCATCTGTCATAATTTTAATTTGGTAGCTGAATTTGCTAGCAAAAAAGTTTATATACTCTGTGTTTGTCCATCCCATTTCCCAGAATTAGGGAAATAATTTAAAAGCTGAACTTTAGGTAGGTTGGATAATAACAACATTCATATGAATTGTATTTAAAACTGACAGTGGGGGATAAAAACAGATTTATCCCCTTTGCTGAGACCATGGCTGCTGTGTGAGCTCAGCAGGGTTGTGTGCTCTTGGGCCTCCAATTCTGTCCATCGACACACGTGTGCTGAACTTCCCATGGCACTTGGAGTCTCTGCTCTCTGCTCCCTTGTCACCTGTGTGGGGAGGAGGGGCAAACATGGGAAAATATTGAGGCTTTGTAGTTCTAGCAATGCAGGGAGGGGAGGTGCTGGGGCTCAGGCCCCTGGTGGCACGTTAGAAAGCCAAAGCCCTGGGAGAAGCATTGCTGGAAGTTACCTGTGAGCCTGGAGGAACCTGATCACAGTGTCACCACAGGGACTTGGGTGCAAACCCCCAGGAAGTCAGGCTTCATTAGTCCTGCTCATGGGGATCAAACTGCTCTGAGAATGTAAAGCTTGTGTGCTCCAAAAGGCTGCAGCCTCATTCAGGAGATGAGCACCTGTTTGCAAGTCTATTGAGATACAGCTCTTAGGAAAACCAGGTTAATTTGGGGGAAATATCAAAAACTTGGTTATAATGGCCAGTCTGGAAAGCAATTTATTTTAAGTTGCTTAGGATGACAAGAAAGTAGCATTTTTTAAATTAAATTAAACTATGTAATATATGAAATTTTGGTCCAGTCTTCATATGCTTAATAATTTTACTGTCCTCAAAATCAGAATGGTCTCACACAAATCTGCACTTGCATGAGGTTTGAAATCAACCTTACCTCTGATGAATGTTTTAAGGGTGTCTCTTCTCATCAGCTCCCTGAGACTTAAATGTTTTCAGACAGTGCTAGCTTGAGTTAGGTTAGTTTGAAGTAGTGTAACCTTTGCAGAGGACAAGACACCAATAGCTTAACTCTTCCCCTTACCATCTGTGCTTAAGTCATAATTGTACTGTAAAATGGGGAACAATACCTTTTCTAGTACCTAGACCTTCCTTAAAGAGTCTAGCATGATTATATTTGGTTGTCTTGCTCATTTTCCTCAACAAAAAAACTCCTAATTACTCAAAAATATTACTAGACTATTAATTCTTCAGCTTGTTGATGAAGTATTGCACTTTTTAATGTGAAACAAGCTATGTACATATTCAAAGTCATCGTTTGTATACAGAAAATAAAGTTCCTGATGGTAGAGCTGGGTTGGAGGAAGGCATAAGTGACTGGTCTGTCTGTCTTCTGGAAGGTAACAGACACCTTAAATGATTGATCCAAAACCAAAAAAATAAACAATCTTCTAGTGAAATGAGGACAGTACACACATGTAAACATGTCCAGTGCAATTCATTCCTCATTCCCAGTTTTTTGTGAAAGCAGACAAGCTCATTCTCCATCCAAACCTCAGAATAAGAAATACTGTAATCATCTGAGGAGACTGAAATATTCTTTATATGTAGTTTCATGTACAGGCAATGCATGTCTTAAATCTCTTTTTTTCCACCCCCCAAAGAAACCAACTCTGGCATGAACTTTCTTATTTCTCAGGTAGCTCTTGGTAATGTGCATGACCCTTGTACAATTTTGTGCCTCAGTGAGCATGTGCCTGCTATCACACCTCTGTCCTCAGCTGCTCTCTGCTGTGGCACAGCTTGGGGGAAAGAGTTGTGGGACTAAGTGAAAGTGAAAAAGAGGTGAAGATGAAGAATTGCAAGTAGCTGGTTTCACCATTTGAGAGTAAATTTATGTGAGTAAACTCTTCACGAACATCAGAAATTAAATCCTTGCACTTTGCGGTTTGAAAGTCCAAAATTGTCAGGAAAAAGCCCACACTTCAGAAAAAAATATTATGTAAGTTATGTAATAAATTGCATGTACTATTGTGGATCTCAGAAAAGTTTTCTGAACTGCATAAAAAGTAAATATCTTCACAGGAAATACTGTTATTCTTGTATTTGTTGCAGTGACAGTGTTTTATAAGTCAGTTTAAAAATAATGATTAATGTAAGATTAGTTCTTTGTTGTCCTGGACCTGGGACAACCAGAATTAATTGGTGTGACATAAATGTTCCTGTTTATCTGATCTGACATTCTATTTGTGATTTGACACTTTTCCTTTAAGCTATAATGTGTGCCTGATGAAACAATGCAAATTCTGTTGGCAATCTGAAAAGGTGACATTGAGCTTCTTTGTAATCAGATGTGATTTATCTTAAGTCATAATTCTTGAATGAGACTCTTGTGAGGACTGAGAAGTACTTCTAATTTCTATTCTTGTCTCCCTCCAAAGCATTTGTGTTTGTGTTGGGATGACTGGTAGTCTGTTTTCAACTTGGGAAATGTGAATTAAATTTTTCATCACCAAATTGTTCTTCCTTCCATGCAGTGTTCTCGCTGCCAGCTCTTCTCACTACACTGACCTAGCAATGATGTGACCTAACACTCCTTTCACTATTTGATATATTTTTACATAAGGAGTTCTGAAAAGCAGGATTTTAAGAAAGCAAAGATGAAGTGTATGCAATGTATACTGTGTAAGAAGGCTTGTTTATAGCTCTCTATCTGCTATTCTTTCTTAATAAAAACGAAATTCTTTAACATTTATCTTGGGCTTAACCATACAGTGGATGCTCTCTTTGGATCATCCTCTGAAATTTTCTCACACATGAACCTAGATCACTGCACAGTGAATAGCTGTACTAGTTATAAACATCAGGTTTGTCAAGTGTGATCTTTTTGGGGATTGTATTCAGAAACGATGAGTTCTAACAGGCAGTGGTTAAACAGCTCTAATTATAGGTATAACCATAAAGAATCCAGGCAGCATTCTTGGTCTCAAACAACTAAGAATTATTTTTATTTGTCAGCCGACTGCACTCCCGTGTAACCTGTCCTTTCAATGACGTCACCTCTCCGGCTTCTGGCCAGCTCAGCCAAACAGGACATGTGTGGCCACACACACCGTGGTGGCTCTTGCTGTCCCTTGCTGCTCCATGAGCACTGTTCTATTTCCACAGTGACTAATGCACCCTGAATCGGCAGCACTGGCACTCATTAGGCTAATTACCTTGCTTCCAGATAGGTTTGGATGTCATTCAAACCAGCGCAGTGCTTGAAAGCTGTTTTACAGAGATTTCAGACTTTTCTAAGCTGCTTTCTCTAGGTTTTGCCCTGGTGCTAGAGGTAGCAGCTTTCCACTGCACTAAGGCAGTGTTCAGCCAGAAGGAGCAGTGTGTTCAGAGACTGTTGGAGGAAATCAGAGAAGGCTGAACCCACTGAGGGGCCTGGATATTTTGGTGTAAAGGCTTAGTATCTATCAGCTATTAAAATAACTTGGTGTTAAAGGCTATTAGTTTCTCAATTTATTTTTATCTGTTGTGTTTTTTTTTTCTTATCAGCATAGTCACCAGCTGTTTTGGTTTTTTTGTGATGCTTTAGGTGCTAAGAACTTCAGTAAGTATTTTAACACTTTAGCTCTATCTTGTACATGAATTTTGTGCTGCAGAATCTTGTAATATTATTTTCATGCCTTTGCAAAGCTCCATAATATTGTGTTCATGTATACATTAGTAATTAAGAACCTTCTCCCCAAAAAATTTGACTCAAGACATTGAAAGCATATTCTTACTGTGTGTCTACCTTCACCAGGCATCTGGGCTGGGCTGTGATATAGCGTTAATGCACATTGTGCTGTAGATAATGTGTGGCTATGCAAAATATTATTCCTAAAGGAATAACTGTGGCCATATCAGTGGTTACAAGTCCAATTATTTTACTGAGATTGCCCAGCAAATATCCACTTTGTGGGTGCTTATTTGACTTGATTAATTTAGAGTGTGTGATTTTGAAACAAATGCCCATTAAAAGCAAGCTGACCACAACTTGGTCTAGCAGTTCCATTTCGTGTCTCCTGCCAGGAGATGTGAGAGTGAAGACTTTGGCAGGAGCTGAATTAGTTAATTCTGTGACCTTCAGCTCGGAGATGGGAGAGGCAAAACCCATTGTGATTGTATTCCAAACCAGATGAAGACTTCTGTTTTGGTTTCAGCAACCCCACAATAAACTTGATGTTAGTCGAGCTGCTTGATTTTATTTAAATCGCCCATGTTCCTTGCTTACACACTGAGATGAAGACTAAGGGATTTTGAGAACTGTTAAACAAGCAAAAACCTCTGGCTCTTATCATGGTGAAAATACAAAGGGCCATCTCTGAAAATGAAGGGTAGAGCTCGATATTGAGTGGCAGATGGAGCAGGGTCAGTGGCAGTGCTGGTTGCTCTTCCCTTGGATGTGGTGGGATGCTTGGGAAAACGCTAACTGGCTTATTGTGAGGTACTCAGAGAAAGCATAAATTGCCTTCAATTTGCCTAAATTTGTACCTTTTGGGTTTGCCAGCTTTTTTAATTAAAGTTTTGAGCATAACTTAATCTTGGGAACCAGCACAGCTTGTTTATTCGGGTTCTTTGAACTGAGAGATTTTTTAAATTCCTTATTTTTCATGGAGGTTATATTACATTCTAGGTTTTGATGTTCCTAACTTTTAAGCACAGGGATCATCACTCAGCAAGGCATCTTTATAAATTTAGAATAAATTTTAAATATACCCACTAATAGTTATTTGGTTCAAGTTTCCTGAAATTGTAAGTTATAAAAGCAATACTAAAGCTGTCACTAAGGCACTTAAAATCTTATTTAATTTCAGGGGAAAATTTGCAGTGGTGAAGAAATGTATCCAGAAAGACACTGAAAGAGAGTTTGCAGCAAAATTCATGAGAAAAAGAAGAAAGGGCCAAGACTGTCGGATGGAAATAATCCACGAAATTGCAGTCCTTGAGCTGGCCCAGTGCAACCTCTGGGTCATTAACTTGCATGAAGTTTATGAAACTGCAACAGAGATGATTTTAGTCCTGGAATAGTAAGTATTAGTAATAATTCCTGAATAACCTTCTGTGGTATTTGCTTAAAACTAACAATGTAAAAATACGGTGTATCAATGTGAAAGTTTGTATTGCTTGTCTGTCATGCTTGCTTGACTTCGAAAAGAATTGCTAAGAAAATCACAATTACAAGAAGTTATGTAGTCTCATAATTGCTGCAGATTATAATAAATTTCTCTAATTATGTAGTATCTGTCAAAGCTGAACTATAATTTATGTAGGTAGAAAAATCTTGAATATGCAATATGAACTGTGTACACTCCCTACTTGTAAAAGAGGAAGAAGCAGTGAGTATCTGTCCAAGAACTGAAGTTTATTTCATTGACAGTGACAGAGATGGGTGAAACGTGTGATGGATTTATTTACCAGTGAGATTAGCTCAGTTGGTTGGAGCACAGTGCTAAAACTCCAAGGTTCCAGGGTTGATTCCCATACAAGTCATTCCCTTAAGAGCTGGACTTGATGATCCTTGTGGGTCCCCTCCAACTCAGCACATTCTGTATAAGAATCTGTGATAAGTTATGAAAAAGGGATTGAAAACAACATCATTGTTAAAAAGAAACTATAAAAAAACCCTAGAATGAAAAGGTCTCTGAAACATTATCTTTTCTGGGGGGAAAAAAAGAGGAGGAGAGTTGAGACCTAGAATAGTTTCTTCCAAAGGGCACTTAACTCAAGACTCTGCATTTGTCTGTGTGGTTTTCTCCACTTGAGTGTGTCCAGGTGGGTATTTCTGCAGCTGCTCTGACTGTTCATCTGATATGCCTAGATACTTGGCAGATAAGTTCCCAGATGCAGCCAAATACTTGTTGCTAAGTTCCTGTTCAAGCTCTGTGGATTTTAAATAATTAGGAGAAAAGGGAGGCTCACTAGTTCAGAGGTGACTTAACCTGTCTGCTAAGGCAAATCTAGTTTGTGCAGCTCTTTTCTTACTTGATAGCAGAAAGAAATGGTTAGAACTCTTGTGTCCCAATCCCATCTTGTTTAAAAGTCAAAAGAAACTGTATCTTAAAATTCAGTGAAACGGAGTGAGATGGTGTCTATCAGGGCAAAATTCCTTCTGGAATACATTTTTAAACTTCATTGTGCCCTTATGGATTTCATTATATATGAAATATTGAAGTATCTGCTATAATGCAAAGGTGTGACAGAGCTTCTGGAGTTTTAACTGCTGTTGCTGGAGACTCATAAATACCTGCTTTGAACACTAGCAGAAATTTAAACTAGAATACAGTTTAAATGTCTGGTTCCCATAGGGATTTAGTATGATCAGTGGAATCCAAATGAACAATGAGTTTTGTGATCGTTTCAATGCAAAATTGTTAGTTTTCTTTTAGATCTCAATTCTCTTACAGTTGCAAAACTTTTTTAATCCACAGTATTAACTAGGTTGTTCAGTAATTAGCAAAATTATTGGGTTTATATGCATCAAACAGTCATACCTTGTTTCAGAAAAATAGCTGTGTGTTGGAGTTGTAAATTACAAAAACAGTCTTTCCCTGACTTCAGCAAATATGTCTGGATGCTTCTTTAATGTCAACATGTTTCAGAGACATGTTGCAACAAAGCAGGTATGAATGTGAGTGAATTTCTGACATTCTGTAAGCAGAGGATTAAAGAACAGACCCAGACTGCGAGCTTCTCTAGGGCATTTCAGTCTCTATTAAGCTTGATGGTCTGTGTGGCAGATCTTTATCTGGGGAAGGAGTAAAACAAATAATTGTTGGCCACTAACTTTATCTGCTAAGGTTTTTCAAGTTTCTTGTCTTGATGTTGAATCTCTCATAAGGGCTGAGTGGAACACCAAGTGTTTTGCCTTCAGCAAGAGAAATATTAATGTTACATGGAGCGTTGTCTTTCAAGTGGTATCAATTTTTGACAGAAAACAAACTCGAGATTGGCCACCAACTGTTAAACATTAAGTGTTGAGCAATAGGAAGCAATGAGGCATTACCATGCTGGCTTCAGCTGTAGCACAGCAAATCGGGGGTGTCTGCAACCACCCTGGCAACAGTCTGTCCTACAAAGACCTCAGTCAGGCTATTTAAGTAGGAGTTGAGGGGGTAAGTGAGTCTGAAGGGGCAACAGGTAAAGTCTGGAGTTAATCTGTGGGTCAGTCATGTTTCAAGCAAAATGGAAGGAACAAAAAAATCCTGGAATTTTACTGAAAAGGTAGAGATACCATCTGGGAAAGTTGACACATCAAATATAAAAGTTTAAAGAAAGCAAATCTGGTAACTTTTGGGCTTGACAGATGTATACAACCTACCTGGCTTTTTCCACTTTCTTTTGAAAGGAAGAGCAGTAGAGCATCTGATGCTCAAGAACTGGTGTTTTTCTAAGTGTTTTTACATATTTTTACACATCTGTGGAAAGGATAGGGAATATTAGTGGGTCAGATGTTACAGAAACCTGAAAGTGCAACTTCAGAAATCTAAGGCATTGAGTATTATGTTGTGAAAAGCTTCTGAACTGAGCAATTACCTGCCAGGGTCTTGTGTAAATACAGCAGACTTTTGTTATGCTTGCTTTTAAAAAAAGGAAAAGGTTGTCTTTATCTGGTTGAAGACACAGTCTGTTTATCTGATATGCTGGATGAAGTGTCTTTTTCACTTGTAGGTTTTTGGACCTGAATAATGTTACTACTTGTGTTGTCTGGGACATTATTTATTGTCCTGCCTACTGAAAGTGTGACTGCTAAAAGTCTGCTGGCAGGAAATGATTCATTTGACATGGGATTCACCAGATAGGACTTGAAGCAAAACCGCTGTAATCAGACATAACCATGGTACTCCAGTGTTTGCTTCTGGTCTGTTAGAGTCATGGGCAAAGTTGTTCAAGGTGGCAGTCCCAAACCAAGACCAAAGCTCTTCAAAAAGCTTTAGGGGAAAACTTCTCAAATGGCGTTAGTTACCTTTTGTTTGCATTTCATTCACTTCTTACGCTGCCTGATTGGAAAGGCTAGGGAAAAAAAAAGCATTTGTCTCAGAACCAAGAACTGAAAAGAACAGTATCTACAACATAAGGCACCTAGATACTAATATTAGTATCTAATATTTTTTTCAGATGCACTGAAATAGATTTGTTCAGTCTTTTTCAAATGATGGGTTAAATGACCCTGTTAGTGTATCGTAAGTGCACTTGAAAGAAGTTTGATGTTGAATTTCATGCACTGCATCGTTAAGATACATTTCAAGGAAAAAAAGTAGTCTCCATGTAATCTAAAGTCAACATAATTGTAACAAAGACTAGTGCTCCTGACTTCCAAATGACTTTTAGCTCATTTGTGCTGATAAGCAGTAATAAAGTGTTAGCAGGCTTTTCATTGGTGAAGACCACTTGGATTTCACTTGAAACTAGAGAAGTTAATAGCACAACAGTACTGTCATAAATAAATTGAAATAGCTAAAGAATTATGGTTGCCATGGCTTTCAAGTTTGGAAAGACTTCTTATTTTTTTCACATACTAGAGAAATAAGGCTTTCTAAATAATACTGTTTCAGAATGTTGTGTTATTAAATATTTCCTTATCCAATTCTCTTTTTCTCAGATTACAGTGGCTGGTTTTCTTAAAGACTTTGCTGTCCTAAGGATAATTCTTTGTTTTTATCCCCTGGGAACATTTTCTGTCTAGGTGGGTGGGGGTGCCCAGTCATTTGCAAAGTAATTTCATAATGACAATTAGAAAAACTACAGTTTAATGGAAGATGTGCTCTTAGAGGAAAAATGGGTAAATGTTATTAACACCTGAGAACTCCTGGTCTGCATGTATACAGAAATCACAGCAATGGCATGCCCATGATACTTTCCTAGCAGGTATTTTAATCCCTTCTATGGTTAGATTAATTTTTTTTTCCAAAATCTAGCAGGGGAATACAAAATAATTGGGTTGAAAGTACTGTTAAGGAGCTTGACAAAACTTGACACAGATGTGCAGGACAGTCCTTTCAGAGTTCCCTTTGACATTGTACTTCCAGTGTTGGCTCACAGCTAGCTGACTGTTTTGCTTAAGGGAATCAATTAAGCTCACTCCACAGCAGCACTACACAGAACAGTCTTGCAGTATCAAATTTCCATGTGTTCTTGGGAAGGGTTGCTGGTTACCTGTTAGAGAAGGGTAATTTTTTCATGGAGTGAATTGTCCAGAAGCAGCTGTTCTCTTTGCACCCTAAATAGCAAAGCTGAGACCCAAAATGAAATACTAAATACTGCATGTGAAGCCAGTGTTCAACTCTTTTGTAAAGCCAAGTGTCCACGGTAGCTGGGAAGTCATGAAGTGGCTTTGCATGTGTGAGGGCTGTATTTGCATGTCTCACTCTTAAAAATGCTGAGGAACTCAGATGCACTGGGAGGTACTTAAATACCTTTTTTTAAAATGAAGTTTTCTGGATCAAGGGGTTTCTACTCTCACGTGGTAGCCCTGTGTCTCGGTTTCAGTGATGGGACATTGCTTCAGCTCTTAGTGCCTTGACTTTGAACACTTATAATTGAGAGCTCTTGAAGTGTAGTATTAAATTTCTAGGTAGCTTACATTTTAGCTTGGTGCCTGCTTGAGCTTTAATTAAGTTACACTAATAAACAAATTGTAGCAGATGCCTACCAAGCAGACATGCAGCAAACAGGGCTTTATAAGGCCCCCCACACCCTCAACTCCCACTGGTTTTCCAGCTGGATCTATTAAAACTAAAATGGTTGACAACAGCAGGTTTTGCATATAAATCCTATTCCCCAGAATTAAATATTATATAAATTAATACAGAAGTATTTTTCCCTTATTTGAAGTGGCAGAGCTATACCAGCAAAATCCCAGGGTTGTTGCTGTAAAACACATTGTGTTTGTAATTTTGTAGATCTTATCACTGTATCATTATAATTTGCTGCTAAAAGGAATTAAACCACTCTTCCAAGTAACATATTATGGCATTCTTAAAGTAGAAAGTTTAATTTATGGATTGCAGTAGATTTTGTTCTATCCCTATCTGGAAGATCCAAATGATGTTGGTTTTGCAAAGAATTTGGTTTAGAATATTAGAATACACTAACTCATCTCCATTTTAAAAATGTCATTAATATCTGAATCCTGTTCAGAGCTGAAATATTACTATTTCCATGCATTAAATATAAATGGACTGAAGAAAGATGCGACAGTGTCAGGCATTTGCAATTATTCAAAAGGAATTAAAGTATTAATATCCCTTTGAAAACTCATTTTATTTTTGAGCTCTATCATCTCTGATACAGAAGGAAGAAAAATAGTTTTTTCAGAAAGAAAATCTTAGTTTAATAAATCAAATTGTACTACTGTACCAGTTAATATATAGAACAGAAAGTATAAAACTCTTTAGAAAAGGTTAAGATTTAACCTTTTTTTTTTTTTTTGGTAAGACAATCCACAGGGAAAATTTAAAATAACAGTAGTGAGGATATACGGGAAAACAAAAAGTCTTTTTAAGACCATGAGGCTTTTAGGTGTTCTTTTTTGAGGGGGGGCACAGTCTAAATGCCCCATTTTTTGCAGAACTCTCACTTGCTGTTATCTCTGGATTGCCTGGGAAATACAATTTGGCTTCTGAGTACTCTAAAAACATTCATTCGTATCTAGTTATTTGTAGATTTTTGTTACCTTGTTCTTTATTTAAACATATATAAACAAAAGAGGAAGCAAGCAGAGAGCTAAACTTTACAGGAGTATTTTTAGTTGAAAGATGTTTAGAAACTTAACCCAACGCTGTATACCAGAGCCTTCATAAACAATTCATTTCCAGACTTTACATTCAGTCTTTGGAGTACACCCAGAGTGTGTTTTTGGGGAGGGTGGGACGTGGGGCTGCTTTGCTTTGTGTTTACAAAGCCTCACCTTGGCCAGATTTCCATGGGGTTTCACAGGAATGGCCAAAGTGTTTTTATGAAAACACTGTCCCTAAACAAATGTGGCATTCCTCTGAAAGAACAGTCAGTAATGTTTCCAAAGTAGTCCCCAAAATTTCTGGAGCACTGATATTCTCTAACCTAAATAACTAAAATCTTTGCCTCTCTCCAGAGCTGCCATAATGCAGAGAACATTTCTGAGGCTGGAAAACCTTGTCAAATGTCAAATAACTGAAGGTATCACTATTGGGTTCTGCTGATCTTGCCTACATGAAATAAACAGTGCAAGTAGAGCAAAATGGGTTCTGTAACTTAGTCTTTGAACTAATAATATTCATTCTGTTCCACAGTGCTGCTGGAGGTGAAATTTTTGACCAGTGTGTGGCTGAAAGAGAGGAAGCCTTCAAAGAAAAAGATGTTAAACGACTTATGAGGCAGATATTGGAAGGAGTTTCCTTCTTGCACAGAAACAATGTTGTTCATCTTGACCTGAAGGTAAGATTGTTGCTCTGTTTTCCTCACTGATTTCTGAGCTGCTGACCTTTCTTGCTGGTCATATGTCAGGATAATGCTAATTTATAATTAGCACAATTTTTATCTTATTATACCTTTCATGATAAAATTCAGCCTTTGGGACAGAATGAAAACATTCAAGCTTGGGCTCTGCAAGCCTTTTGGAGAGTTTCTATGATTATGTCAAATACAAACTTTATTTGATTAAGTGAAATGTAATGAATTCAAAATTGAATTTGTCTTGCACCTTAAGTTACAAGTGAGTGCTTGGGGTAAGACCTGACTCATTTTTAAAGGGCAGTAAAAATGTCTGGGTATTATATGGCCGTTGAAAAACAGGTTTGGGTTTTTGTATTGACTTGAGTTTTAATGAAGCAGAAGGGTGGCAGAGACACTGGTAGTATCAAGTGTAATGTTTCAGAATGAAATATTCATACAAGACTGGTAAATTAATGTGTTAAATACATTAAATACATTTATAGAACTTCCTTTTTTCCTTCCCCAATAAAACTGTGAAACTTAAGTGTTTGTCATTTGCTGCCAAACAGTTGGCCAACACCCCCCCCACTGGTATAAAAATTGCCATTATTTAGTGGAGCTTTTCATACTGAAAAATAGTTTTGACCCAAATGAAGAGAAAAGTACAGTTGCCATCACACAAAAATACAGAGAATCACTTATGGTCAGGAAGGCAGTTGTAACAGGGGTTCAGAAAACTATCCTCTCTGAGTGGCATCAAGCTACAGGTCATTTTCTCCAGCTTCCCTCCATACTCTCCTATGGAAGATGCAACTTTATCTCACTCTAAGGTCCAACTAGTTTATTACCAAGCAAGGCTGTATAAAAAGTAACTTGCATTAAATTTTTTTTTCATGTCCCATTCTCATATTTACTGAGTATGCTGTAAGCTGCTGTATGTCTGTTCTGTTCCTGAGATCCCTGCTTGGCTGTATTTTGGCAGTATTACAAAGCTACCAGTAGATTCCAGTATCAAGCTGTACATACTGAACACATATCTTAGCACCTCATCCACCATTCATCAGCTAAAGCAGATGATGAGTCATATTTGCACACAAATATGTCACCTGCCTTGTTTTCCAACCATTTATTCAGACTATGTGCTGAATCCTTTAAAACTTTGAGTCATATACACAGAATAATAATAACTGTACTGAAATAATTGATGGAAGATTTTTAGCAAGTGGTGTGAGTGTGTTTGGAAAGACTAAAAATGAATAGTTAGAATTCCTTGAAGTTCTAGTGTGCTTAAACAGAAGACTCAGTGTCTCTAAACGGTTGGCCATTGAATTTTCTTGAAGCAAAGCATTTAAAACATCTTTTATGGAGAGTATATATTCATACATGTTTGTAGTTAAAGCTGTGGTGTTCCTTAGTACCACCAGCTGCATATCTGTAATAGGAAATGTGATTTTAATGACTACAGAACTTACTGGCAAAAGTAGATTTGGGGTGTTGATTACAGCTTTGGAACAGGTATCTCCTTCAAAGTTCATGAAAAGCTTCCTTGGGGACTGTCCAGCTGATCAGAAAGCTTGTGGTATAAAATGGAGCATCTGCAGTTCTCTCCAACAGACCCATCACTGTTTGCTGCCTTCCAGAAGTTCATTAGCAGAGCAAATTGTCTAGGGATTGAGGTTACCATGTTTATACATCACTGCAGTGTGGTTCTAAAAGTGGAGCTTAGGAGGAGTCCTCACTGCAGTGTGATGCCTTTCACGATAAATAAAAGTATCGGTCTTTTGCAAATAAGGTTTAGGGAAGCCTTCAGAGTGCTGGCAAATAAAGATGATGGACACTGTAGCATTAAAAACCATTGTTATACCTTGCCACCTGATAATTTCCTTCCAAAAGCATGATTCTACTGAAAGATGGTTGAAATATGGCTTGTTTTCAATAGCAAAATATAATTATGTAGTCCAGCTTTGACTTGGAGAAAGAGCAAATATAATTCTACCGAGTGCAAATTAAGTATCACTTGTCAGTATTGTGTTAATGCCACTTAATTTGCAGGGTGTGCATAGATTGTAGTCAGGAGTCTTTCATCTCCTCTTAATGGCACATAAAAGCTGCAGAGTAAGGGAAGACTCCTTTCTCTGTGCTCTCACTTGCTGTTTGACTTGCTCTTGACTTGGTGTTTGGTAAAAGCTGAAAGCAGTTGGGAATGGAAGGGAGTTTAAGAAGGCGTGGGGGCTGAGGAAGGACTTGCTACCTCTTGTCCCAGGCAGAGACAGGCTGAGAGCCCTGGGTCCAGGGGAATGGCTGCTCCAGGCAGCACTCTGGCCATCCAACAGGAGCTTTTCCATTCCTTCTGCATTGTGTCCAGACATGACAACTCACAAACTCACCATTTCAAATTGGTCTGGGTGTCATTTTACACCGATACTAAGGAAGCAAACTGCTGCAATTACGAAAGTGGCCTGTTAGAGAAACAACACTGACTCATTTTCTCAGCTGAGTTTTCCAGGTGGATTAAGGTGAAATGCCTATTACACAGAAGTGTAGTATTAATAGAGATGTAGTTATTCCTTGACTATGGAACATCCAATAAACTAAGACAAGAGTTAAAAAATGGAAATGGCACATTTTCAAAGCAAAAAAACCCCACACTTGAATTTGAAGTTCATACTTAAACAGCAGTTAGAGCAAAGCTGTTAATATGCAGTTGGGATATCTCAGCTAGTCTGTCTTTGATGTTTCTGCTCATTTTTTTCTTGGATAATTCCTGTCTTCTAGGGGTGTGATTTTTAGAGTATTATAAAATTAGGTATCTTGCAACATTACTGAAGTTAGGTAGAGGTGAGGCATTGATTAGTTTAAAAACCTGACCTTTATTATGTGTCCTGAGCCCTTATGTATCTTCCTGAAGCCAAACTAAACCAACAAGAAACTAGAGGATCTATACTGAAACATTTAAGCCTTACTGCAGTGGATGGGGAGGTTTTTAAATGTTGACATTTGATGGTTTCCATCAGCCATTTCAATAAGTTCTTGAGGTAAGAGTGAAAGGCCCTCTTAGAATGCCCACCAGGAGAGCCTCCAGCCGACATCTCTCTTGCCTCTGTGAGCTGGCTGGCATTAGGCAAACCTGGAGATATTCTAGCAGAGGAAAAACAAGAAAGAAACAGCATTACAGATGTGGGAACATCCTTTTCTGAAAGTTCTAGAGTAATGGTGTCCAGCTGGAAACTATGGTGAGTTCAAAGCTATGGCCTCTTTAAGGTTTCTTGCTTTCACATGAAATCCGCAATGATTCCTTAAAATAAGAAAACTATTGGTGTCTGATTATGAATTGATTTAGAGTTATGACTGAATTCATAAGTTTATTATTTTTTAAGACAATAAAAGCTACTTCTGGCAGCTACTTTATCTACTAAAATATTAAAATACAAGGCTGAAGGGTTTTGCAAAACTTTTCCATTAAAAACTCTGCCTCATTTCAATGTAGAGAACAAATACTTTTCTCATGCTTTTAATTTGCCTCTTCAGAATGTAACTAAATTTCTCACTGGGAAGAACATCTGAGAGGGTAATGAGGGAGGCATGGTCAGCTTTTTTGGATGTTTGCTTTTCTAATACAAACAGAGAGTAACAAATGTGAACTATAAAGCACATGGTGATGTGCAGCTCCAAAAGCCTTTGTATGGCCACCAGATCCCAGTTTGTAAAGAAAAAACAAAGAGCTGTTTTTAATATGTAGGTTTACAAACAGCAAATAGATTGACAACATCATGGAGTTAGTTTGAAATACCCCAGTTTAACTGCAGGAATAAAAGAACTTAATTCAGGTCTTGCAGTGAGGAGAGCTGGGCCAGGTTTTTTAAAATGTTCTTGCCCAGGTTTATTTGTGTTCCAAAGCAAGGCTGCCCATGTGCCTTCCTGAGGGACTTATGGTCTGGAGGAGAGAACAGCTCTGTGATTAGGGAAGAAGTGCAAGTGTTGGTGTTATCAGTTATCATTTATCAGCCGGGTTATCAGCCAGTGGTTGCCCTGCTGTCCTGACTCCCTTCTCAGCCACCACCCTGGTGGTGGGAGACGATCCAGGCTCCCAGGAAAGGCTTCTTCACTTGCAGGGAACTTGTGCTCACCAGAGGCCTGACTGCCCTGTCCATTGTTTGTGTTACCATTTGGAGAGGTTAATGATAAACCCGGCCTGATCACCAGCCTGGGGGCACGGAAGGTCACACCGGTTGCTTTTTGGTTTGGCTTTTGGTTGGTTTTGGTTTGTTTTTTTTAAGCAAGGATATGCTTCAGTTGCACAAAATCTAAGCCCTGTTGTCTAAAGTTAGTTTTCAGATTATTTTTTTAATTGAGCTAGAATTTAAAATAGCAGGGAACTTCTTCATGACCACAAAGGTGCTTTGAAGGAAGACAGCCAAGATATAGTGACGTCAGCACAAACAAGTTTATCCAAAGGTGATGCTCTTAAAAACCTGTTTTTCAGGCTGCTATATTTTTTTAAACTGTTCTTCAGTTAGTGTTCTGTAATACAGTTGTTTGTCCTTTGAACAGGATTGAGGCTGGTTGCAACAGACCTTCTTTAAACAGGTGCAGTCAAAATCGTTTTGTGTGTTCAGGGTTTTTAAAATGATTGGGTGTTTTTGGACACCCTTCAATGAGAGGTATTTTACACCATCTGTTGGAAGAAAGTAAGGAGGGAAGGGGATTTAAAAAGGTGCTGCAAAGGACTAAAGGTACAAATGTGGAGGTACTTATATGCTATTGTTAAATGACAGCTACTGGCATGTATTTTGTATGTGTTCTAAGCTAATAAAGGTTTGATCCTCAGTTCCAAACAGAGAATCCTACCACTCCTTTTAGCCTACATGTCTCTTCATGATCACCTTTGGGGGAAATACATAAATGATCCTGGGTATCGTGCTTGCTGTGGAAGGCATTATGCTACTCATGATCTGAAATAATGATGCAATATGGTGCCATAAACATTAGATTTAAGTGATCCTGAAAGTCTCCTCCTTTTATTTTCAGCCCCAAAATATTCTGCTAACCAGTAAGTCCCCTCTGGGAGACATTAAGATAGTGGATTTCGGCCTTTCCAGAATAATGAAGAACAGTGAGGAACTAAGAGAAATTATGGGCACCCCAGAATACGTAGGTAAGTTGTTACTGCAGGAGTGATGCCCAGCCCAGGCTCCTGGGCAGGGGAAAGAGAAACCACCTCCATTTGAAGATGCCAGCCTGGCTGTGTAGTCACCTGTCACAAGAGCAAGTTACCACTTGGACATGGTACTGCTGTAAAAGGTAAAAGTCTTGCCAGTCGAATGCACAGTGATTGTGTGCTTGTGTGCACACTTCAGATGATTCCTACTGGCAGTGATAATAAGTATTACTTGGATTAAAAGTTTAAATTCACATATTCAACCTCTGGATATAATATTTTAGCCTGTGGAGATTTGTACCCATTTTATTTCTTTTTTAAAAAGCCCAAACCCTTCCAGGTCTTGAAAGTAAAAATACCCTGAAGTGGTGTGGTATATCTTCATGGTTATGGATTACAGTGCTGGAATGTGGAATGTTGGATATTTCTGTTTACTGGGAAGGAGACTGGCCTGGCGTCTGAAGAGACAGTAAAAGGAAAACATGTTTTATATTTAAAAAGAGTGAATGATAGAAATCACTTAACTTGAACAGAAATATCTTAGTTTCAAAAGACTGTCATGCTTCAAATGGCTTATCTTAAATTTTACCACAGGCCTGTTATTGCATTATATAAAGTCTGCATATGACAAAACCACTTTTTCCTCCCTCAATAGCTCCTGAAATTCTGAGTTATGACCCAATCAGTACAGCAACTGACATGTGGTAAGTTGAAAAAATTAATGGTCATCGTAACGTTATTGAAAAGGGTTGTGGTTTGGGTTTTTTATTAAAAAAGTAAACTAAAAAACTGCTTTTCTGTTTTCTACCTAAAATTTAGGAGCATTGGAGTACTGGCATATGTTATGCTAACAGGGATATCGCCTTTCTTAGGGGATGATAAACAAGAAACATTCTTAAATATATCTCAGATGAACGTAAGTTACTCTGGGGAGGACTTTGACCTCATATCAGAGTCTGCTGTGGATTTCATCAAAACTCTGCTGGTTAAGAAACCCGAGTAAGTAAAATACACTGTTGTATATGCTAATATGTCAGGCTGAATTAATTTCAAATGGAGCAAGTGCTAGTGTTTTCATTTTTAAGGGAATTTTGATTTCATTGTGCTGTTACTTTTTATGTATACAAAAAGAGAATTCCTCCATTTCCCTCCAGGCTGGTATATTTTGAACGTGTCTGAGTGTTAGTAACTAAAACTCCCATTGGTTTCAGAAAACTAGATGAATTGTAGCATGTGGTACATACAGCATACTGATTCTTCTTACAGGCACTTTGCTGAAGTCTTTTAAATGAACTGTGCTTTGAGTCCTTAATTTTGGTTGGTAGAGTTCCTTGCTCTTTTCTGGTCCGTTTGGATGCTTTTCTCAATGGGCAGCAAGTTGGAAATTGCAGGTCTCTGAGCAGAAGAGGTGTTTTCTGTGCAACTTTACCACTTCTGTTTAGGGATCCATGAACATCTTTATTTTAAAAGCTAGCAGCTCATCTTCTTGGGCTGTTGTTGGTCTCTTTTGGTAAAAGACAGCTGTCCCTGTACACTTTTTTCCCCATTGCATCAGTCTGCATACAGTCATAGCCTAGGAATAATCTGCAGGGATCTCTTCTGCAAGGGGCTGGATTTTGCATTCATTTGGACATTTATTTTAATGCTTGCTTTCCTCTGCAGGGACCGGGCAACTGCAGAAGAATGTCTTCAACATCCATGGTTGGAACAAAGTGATAATCCTGATTGCAGGGCCTGGAATAAGAGTACAGGAGGGGAGCCAAGTGATGCCATCCAGAAAGATGCAGATCTTGCCTCTGAAAAATCAGTGGATGCTGAGAAGACCGAAGAGGAAGAATCAATAGTGACAGAAGAACTAATTGTAGTGGCTTCTTACACACTGGGACAATGTAGGCAGTCAGAAAAAGAAAAAGTAACTGAGCAGAAAGCCATTTCCAAACGATTTAAATTTGAGGAACCATTACTGCAGGAAATACCAGGCGAATTCATTTACTGAACTGTGTGGAGCTTCATAGCTATAACTGGAAGGCAGCGTTTTCTACTAAACAAAAATATCCTAGCCAAGTCAATTTCTGATATGCAATAAATATTCTAGATAAAGTGTTGATAAATGGCATACAAGGAGAATGTGCCAAGTTCTTATTTTCATGAAACAGATAAACAAGATTTCAAGTGGCTGAAAGGAGTTTAACAAGATTATAAGCTTATTTTTGTTTGTAATTTTTATTTCTGGGGGGGTTGTTGTTGTTGTTGCTTGATAACAGCGTTTTTGTTATTTTTCCAGTGTTCTCAAGAAGTTGACACTGGAAGTGTTTCAGTGACAGATGTCAAGAGGAATATTTTAGGATATGTTTTGGCATTTAATGCAAATATCTAATGCTGGGTTTTCCTCAAACGCCTCTTGGCACTCCTGACTTTAGTGAAACTCTCTGCTGATCTGAAACTGGTGTGAGAGGAGAATTTGATCAACATACACACATACGAGCTCGAAATCTGTATGTTTCTTTGTTTGCATCAGGGAGGTGTAAACACAGGCCCAGACTCATCTGATGTGTAGCCAAACAGTGGACTGCTCTTCTCTAGGAAGAGATGCAGGTGTCTCACAGGTAAAGAAATCTGTGTTGGAGATCCCTCTTTATCTGGGAGCACAGGGAGATGCTGCTCCTGAGGGTGATGGCTTTGGTGAAGTCAGTCACTCCTGAGCCAGCAGAGATGGTTCCCTTCCCTTCCTGTGCCAATGGAACCCCACTCAGCGTGGCTGGGCACTGCTGGTGGGAGGAGAAAAGACCAACAGGGTCTGATGTAGCTCCCCTGAAGTTACTCAAGTTGTCTCCACTGACTTCACTGTGTTAGATTAGACAGTTTGTTTAGCTAATTAGCCCTTGATTCCACCTGCCCCAGAACCTGGCTGGGGTTTTACTGGGAGCATGAGGTCATTCCTGCCTTCTTTCTGTTCCTCTAACTGCTGCTTTAAGGAAGAAAGAAGCATCCTTAGGCTAAATTGCATTACCATGTTCCGATGTTCAATCTAGCTATCAGATGAGGAAGAAGATACCACTTCCTCTGAAATAACAAAGCACAGTCCATGCCTCCTGCTTGCTGATCATCCCCCTTGGGCCCCTGGCAAAGCAGCCTGGTTTATGGTGGGGCAGGGGGGATCAGGGAGCAGCATGGATGGGTCAGAGTTCTCAATGGACGCAGTCCCTCAGAGGACAAAGCTGGGACCAACTGGGCATCAACACTGAGTGGGTTTTGCAATGTACAGATCTGAGGACCTGGGACTGAGTCCTAGTTTTCTAAGAAATCTTTCATATTGACGCTGTTCCAAAGTTTAATTTTTATGTAATTGAAGTTTAGTGCTATTATATTGCATACTGTTAACTATTCAACTATTTATTTGGTTTCCTTATGCTGTTCCTTTATAATAAACTCTGACAAAAGTTTTCTTGCTATAAAACAATGACTAGAAACTCTTAAGGTAGTTTTTCCATTTTTTCCATGTTTCCATACAGATTTTCCTAATTTCAAATGTTCTTCCCTTATTTAGTGAGCAGGAGTTCAGGGCTCTGTGCTAAGAGTTAAAGAGTTAAATTAATAAGACCAGCAGTACTGGGGGGATCTGATCGGCGTGGCTGGAAAGGTGGGGGGAAAAGCTCTAGTGCAGAAGAAAGCTGAACCAAACCCAGTGTGACACTGAGTGGGACAAGGAATGTTTTTCCATGAGGCTTCATTGCCAGAGGTCAGGCTGCCTTCATTTCAAGCCACCTCAGAAAAATTGCACTGTTCTATCAGGCTTCTTCCCCTATGGAATTACATCCTGAGTATTCACATAGGTAGGGCAGCTTCTCACTCCTTGAAGACCTTCACATAAGCAAACACCCAGCAGTCCCAGAACTGAGTCTGGATGTGCTTTATACTGTAATGCAGAGATGCCTTTCATGCTCTGGAGAAGTGAGGCCGTGGCTGGATGGCTCTGGCTGGCCACCAGCAGGAGTTCAACATGGACCTTAGAGCAAGTGTGTGTCTGTGTTGTCTGGGTGTTTCTGGAGGCAGTTTGCTCGGGTGAGGGGACATTAACCCATGAAATTCTGTGCAAGATTACAACTTCTCACAGCTTCCATCACTGCCATTTTGACTTTATTTTCCCCTACATCCATACGTGCTTACTTCACAAAGCTGAGCAAAGCAGTGAGGCTGAAGTGTGCTCACAGCCCACCCCTGCAAAACAGCCTTGCCATACCTGCATACATACATGTTTAATAACTCATGGTTCTCACAGCAAATCATTGAGGGATGTGTGCCTGTTTCAATTCCTCTTTGTAGCCACAGATCGTGTCTCACATGGAGACTGGTACTAAAGGAAGAGTAGGTGCAGAGCAGTATACATTTCATCCTATATATACTGGTTTCAATGTATGACAGTGAAGCTTAACATGTATACATGAACTATGTATTTATTACAAGGCCAGCTTCTCTTGAATTGGCTGCTTTGAGATTTCCAGCAGGCTGCATTTCTGTTTAACTTTTTGTGCCTTAAGGTGGTTTTATACAGTGTTTTTTAATGTCATTAAGAATTTGTATGAAGTTGTGAAAGTTTAATAGTGTAAGCTATAAACAAGGCATCTTAGATCCACCCTCTAACAGGGAAAATTTTCCATACCATTGAACTGCAGGGCTTTCAACCAGTCCCACACTCTTGAAGCTGCTCCTGTTCCACTGTGAGTGTGGGCACAGCTGACAATGAGGTGTTCTCCCCCCACACTGCAGGAAGGGGCTATTGCAGTCCCTGTTCTTGAGAGGCTGTTACTGGTGAAGCAACACAGCAGTGAGACTGGGAAGAAATGGCCAGTTAGTGTGGAAGAGCTGCTTTCCCACAGCCCTGTGCATACAGAGGGCTGTGCGTGCACATGGAGTCATCTGGGAAAAGCTGCTTATGCTGGTGGGGAAGGGGCAGGTCGTGGAGAAGGAATGAACTCGTCAGACCTTGTGGGCAATGCCCTCCCAGTCCCTGCTCTCCAGGCTGGGCACCTGCTGGGGGCACGGGTGTTTGCTCAGGTGCAGGATGCTGAGGAATGGAAGGAAGGGCAGGTGTTCCTGGAGAGCTGTCATGTCTGTGGGTCTGCTGGGAGACCTGGGAACTGTATCAGCAGGAGGGGAAGGTGCAGGCTAAGGCCTCCCTTGCACTGGTTGGAATGAACAGCAAACACCCCACTGAAAGCACAGCCTGGTCTCCTCTCGTTGCTATAGTCACCTCTTTAAGGAAAAAGCTATAGATTTTATAGAGGTCTGCAAAATAATATTTTCCTTTTTGTCCAAAGCTGAATTTGTATTGTGATTTGCCTCATTTGTCACACTTCTAATTTGTGGGCCCCTAAATACAAGCTTGTCCCAGCTTATGATCTACCAGGTGACTCCTGAGAGCTGTTAAGTCACAAGTGCAAATAAAAAATTCATTTTTATTCATTGTCCGCTTTCCACTGGTGGAACTCGCAGGGAATGGGGAGGGAGATGAGCCTTGCACCAAGTTAAGATCTCTCTGGAATATTTCAGGTGTTGTTCCTGGAAGAGAGTTCAAGATTTTAAAGAAATAGTGCCAGTTCATTGTACTTCTGATAAGGTGTTTGCTGCTGCAGGAACTTCACAATAAATGACGTTTTGTTTTCTGAACAGCTGATGGGTCTTTTGTTCTTTATGCTTTGGGAAACTCTTTGTGCAGCAATAAAACACACCAATAATCTTCTCCACTCTAAAGCAATGTATTTCCACTGTGGAGGTCTTCACAACACAGCATTTAGAGATACTGAATTAAGCTGGCACTGGGATTGACAAATACAGTCACATTATCCATACAAATCTTCCTGGGGTTTTCTTGGTGTGTACTAAACCCAGAAACACATTTCCATTAAATTTAGGATTGTTAGTTTAGATGTTGAACAAGTGGGAAATGACCTGCCTGAGGATGTGAGGTTGGAAGGATGGCATTTAAATGCCAAGAACTGTGTGCAGTGTAGGACAGCTGTACCCAGGACGGGGTGGAGCAATTACAAATCAGCATTAATGCAGGTTTAACAAACCTTGCTGTGATGTTCTGCTCCTAAGCAGGGAACTTTTATTATCCCCTCTAAAGTATGCTGTGTTATTTGCCTGATGTGACTTCCTGTGGGGAAAGTCAGAGCATAAAGTCAGATCCTGGGTGAGAAAACCATTTCCTCTTCTGTGGAAAGGCATTTCCTCTTCTAGCACTGCTTAATTTCATTAATTGTTCCTCTTATAAGGAACAGCTGACAACTGGGAAGCTTAGTTAAAGTAAAATATTTTGGTTCCATAAAAATACAACCTCAAAGCTTTATAAAACAGAAAAAAAATTTAAGTCCATTGGGAGTGATAAAAAAACATCTCTTAATTAAGGAAAGGTCAGGATTTGTCAAAGTGAAGCAGAACGTCAGGACCAAAACAGTTACTGCAAAATTAGGAGAGGAAAGGGAACTACTTGAAGGGATTATCTTTTTTCCTGTAAACACAGAGAACTTAATTACATTGAATCTTCGCTTGCTTGTGCAATCAGGATCACAGCTGAGCTGTGAAATCAGTGCACCCCATCTCTTCAATTAATTTGTAATGCCACTGTACAGACTGAACTACACAGGTGCCTTTTAACTAATCCCCACAGGGAAATCTCCTGAGCTGCTGGGCTGCCACCTTACCCTCTGCCACCTTCCAGCAGCACCTCTGAGACCCAGCTGGTCTGGCTGCTGCATGGAAGGCCAAGCAGAGAGGCAAAGACTGTCTCTCAGAAGCCACTTATTGAACAAAGGTGCTTGCTCCTAAATCCTCTGGGAGAGCAAATTCACAGAAATGGCACTAGATTGGTTAAGAAATTACATTTTTCTAGTATCCTTGCACAATTGGTGCCTCTTAAAATGAACCAAAGGCATTTAGCCCTGTGTGATGTCTTCCAAAATAACACCATTGCTCCTGGTGTTACAGGATTGCCTGGGCCCTGCCACAGGGAGCTTGCAAATTTGGCAAAAATCATGCAGGAAAATGATTTTTCTTTACAAGCAGGAAAGATGCAGGCAAATGGCAGGGAACAACTGGATGCATTCCCATTTCTAAAAGAGAGATGAATCCAAATGACTTGTTTTCCCTGGGCAAGACACCTGCCCAAGCTAGGAAATTAACTGAGTGGCCCAGAAGTCGGACAAACCCCTGTTACTCCTTGGAGAAATATATTCATAATGGAACATGTCAGCCTTTGTGAAGGTATGCTTTTAAAACACCTGGTTTCACACAGCCCCCACGTGCTACTCAGGTCAAGATCAAATAGGTGCAAGCATTTTAAGAGTCTGCTGAGCAATATCTTTGTTCCTCAGCTGTAAATTAAGTCCTTGCCCTGACCAGTCTGCCACCCTGATATTTTCCTTGAGGGTGATGGCTGCCTGGCAGAAGCAATTAAAATCAAACTAGAGAATAAGAAACAAACATGCAATCCAGCAAAGGTCACGACAATGATGGTTGTTTTAAACCACGCCAACAACTGCGAAAGGAACTGTGCAGATTTTTGAGCCAATTAAGAAGAAATTATTGAACCTACTGAACATGATTAAGATGGTTAAACGATGGCAACACCTGTTAATAAAGCTGAGAGACCTGGAAACTGAGAAAAGAAGGCTTGGCGGGTGGATTTTATCAGTGTGGGGGGAAGACTAAAGAGAACGGAGCCAGGTTCTTTTCAGTGATGTCCAGTGGCAGGACAAGAGGCAGTGGGCAACACTGAAACACATGAAATTCTGTTTAAACATAAGAAAAAGCTTTTCTTTACTGTCAGAAGGGTTGAACGCTGGTACAGCTTGTCCCGAGGTCACAGAGCATCCACCCCTGATGATCCTCAAAGCCTGACTGGACACAGTCCCAGGCAATCTGCTCCAGCTGACCCTGGTGGGAGTGAAACAGATGGACCAGGTGATCTCCCAAGGCTCCTCCCAACCTTAATTGTTCTGTGGGATCGAGGATCTTTCATCAAAAGGTGAATATTTTCTCAATAAAAATGAAATTTGTGTTTCGGGACATTATGAAGTCAAACAGAACTTAATGTGCTCCAGTGTTCCTTAGAAGAAAAGGCTGCAAAGGGCCCAGGTGCCCTTTTGAAGTTATTTGGGCTTTCAGCAGCTGCTGGTGGGTTTGAGACCTCTGCTCTCCCTGTTTTCCTGGCATGTTCCAGCTCTCTTGGCTGCTCCTGCTGCACCTGTGTCCTCCCTGAAAGCAACCCTGGGCTGAGATGCATTTAATGGGAGCCACATGGCCAAATGAGCTTGGCACTGAACACGCCAGCCTGCTGCTTTTTTCCTCCTTTTGAATATGTGCATCCTGAAAGAGCTCAAATGTGGGGAGGAAGTGACTTCTGTGGCTCTTCAAGGTCATGAGGTAAGAAATTCTGTGCTTGCTGGCTCTTAGGTAATAAAACAAAGGCAGGGATCTGACTGTGATTTTACTCTTGTCCCACTCTGCAGATTTGCTGCCTTTCAGCTCCACCCATTGCTTTCTTCCTTCTCTGGGTTTAACGATTTGATTTAGAGAGCCATTAGTATGATATGATGGTGCTGCCCATTCTCACTGGTGACCCTGTTGGCTGGTTTGGATGACTGGCAGTGCTTGAAGTTAAAGGGATGCTCTGTTGGGTCTCCAGGGGGAAAGTGAGAGATAGAACCTCTTTGCAACCTCTGCTTCCCCCGAGCAAGGCAATAAAATCCCTGGTGTTACTGGTGAGGTTTGTGTGGAGATGCCTCCTCCAGGTCTGGAAAAGCCAGGGCTGGAGCCAGGCCATGCAGGGGTGTTGTGGTGCAGCAATTTGGGAAGGCAGAGTGGGGGTCTCTGCCAGCACTGTGTTGCAGGCTGGGGTGGTTGTGGCCAGCTCTCCTGCACACTTGCAGTCACTGCAGGGCCCAGGCTTGTTGAGCACAGAGGTGACAAAAGGTAGGTCAGTGGCACCGTGTGCCACATGCTGTTAGTGCAGACAGAGGGGACTCAACAGGCTGGGGTTGCTCTCCACAGCATCTTTGGAGATTAGGAAGAAACCAAAGCTGCAGCCAGGGAAATGGTTATTGATGGATGGGAAAATGGTTTGTTTGGCTTTTTCTTGTCAACGGTTTGATTCCACACCAAACTTCTTCAGTGACCAAAAGCCGGGGCTGATCAAGCTCTGAGACACCAGGAGATCACATCTCTCTGGTGTTCTTGTTGCTAGGTGGGCTGCAGTAATGCAAGGCTGATGTTTATACATCACAAGGTTTGTATTTTGTTACATGAAACCAGTAAGAAGTGATTTCAATCTGTCTTTCTTTGATTCATCCTAATCCTCTCCCTGGTGTCCTGAGCTTTCATGTGGCTGGATCAGGTCTCACAAGAGCTGTTCATCCTGACAGCTTTTTGTGAAATTCAAACTGAAGCACGAGCGTATTGTTTCTTTCTAAAATTGTTTGTCCAAGATGCCTTTGCTGTGGTCCTGTAGTATCTCCTCCTTTTTACTTTTGCTTTTCAGGTTTCTTCAAAAGCCACCTAGCCCAGTTTGCTGGATCATTGTTGAACAAGAAAATGCTCCCTGTTCTTTAACAATTCTTTGCTCCAGCTTGCCCTTCTCTGTGAAAAGCTTTGCAGTGCCTGTGCCTTGGTGGGTTTCTAGGACTCAAATTTGAATTAAGAGATGGAGGGGGAGTAAAAGGGGATTGAGTGATATAAACTCTGGGCTTTCCCTAACTGCAGCTTGGTTAAGCGTCTCTGTTAAGAGTCAATCCAAAATACTCTTCTCTCTGGCTGTTCTTAATGGCTCATGTGTTAGTTTAAGGTATGAAGGCAGGACAGTTACTTGTGTCTTTTCAGTGTCTCAGACTGAGCCTTTGTCTGCATGTGCAGTTTGGAGCAGGGGTGGAAAACGTGCATTTGGGGGTTCTTTTTGTTTGTTTGGGATGGGGTTTTTTTTTGGTTTGTGGGTTTTTTTGCTTATTCCTCAGCTTAGTGCTGGTGATGGGCAAATCTCTACCTGATGGACAGAATCATGGCACAGTCAAACTCTCCTGTTGCAGTCAGAGTGAACTGGGGCAGTACTTTACCAGTTCTGCACCTCCTGAGTGTTTTCCACCCCAAGTAAATGTCCTCTCCTGCACCCACGTTGGGCAGTGGCTTCTTCCCAGTGACCCTCTGTGTGAGCAGTGAGTTTCTTCCTGGAATTCCTAAGTTACAATGAGTAGCCATGGCCATCTCATAAGCTTTTTAACAATATCTGTGAGGGTGCAAATCTACCTGACATGTGGAGTGGAGGGTGCTGCTGCTGAGCTTCACCTTTGCTGGTCCTGGTTGAGGAAACACCTTGTTGAGAAAGGGGTGGAAACTGAAGCAGGGAGGGAATTGCTTTGAGAAGCTGCCTTGGTCTTCTGGTTACGACAGAGCAGCCTGACTGCCCTGGCTTTGGCCTGCAACTGTAAAACAAAGCTAAGTTTCCTGGTAGTTTGTTTATTTATTTCTAATTCATGACATCAGCACACACAGGACATGAGGAGTGACTTCTCTGGAACAGCAAGTCTTTTGCAAGGTATTTATTTCAGGCTTCTGCTGAACACATGAATAAACCAGCGAAAGAAAGGAATCACAATTACAGCAATGACGAGGTCGATCTTGGAGAGAAAATTGTCTTGAGAGCACCCTCTTCAGTGAATCTGTCACTTGTGACAACTGTGCCCATTCACGGCCACAGCAGGATGCGATCGATTAATGGCTCCTTTGGCTCAATGGGAGGCGGAGAGGCAGCTGGCCCTGGTTTTTAGCCTTCTTGCACTCGGCTGCTTTCCACCGGGGAGCGGTAAACGGGGATGCTCTGACCATCCCGCAGCTTCAAGGTGACGTCCTGGAGGCACCAGCTGACACAAACCAAAGGAGATTTTTAACTTGCATCAATCGCTTTTAACACGGTAGCAAAGTCAGCGTAGAAACAGCTGGCACGGAGAAACAAATCATTCCACACATGCATTGCTTTTTAAAAATTCTCTCAAGTGCTTTAAAACTTGGGTTGTGAGTGCCAGCTTCTGAAAGCTGTTCTCCCGGATTTAAAGGGCTGGGATGCCTGTTCCTATTTGCTGCAACTCCAATAAAATCCTGCCAGCTCCACTTAGATAGGACATTCCTCCTCCGAGCCGGTGCCTTTTTTCCCTCTCCATCCTGCGGGTGCATTCCTTGCTCCACTCCTCTCCGGCCTTGGAGCCAGACGGTGTTGCTAAGGAATTATCCTGGCTTGGAGGAGTTTGAACACTGTGTGATCACCCAGTGTGACTGCTGAAACCCTGATGGTGGTTATGCAAAGAAAGAAAATTGCATTTGTTGGAGACTGAGGGGGAGTCTTTTCCTTCCTCTCAGCTCTGCTCCAAACCCACTTCTGAGAGACTGCTCGTGCTGCTTTTCCAGCTGGAAAGGGCTATTATTTTGGGCTACTAAAACAGGATTTTTTCAAAAGCTCTGCTCTTGCTGGAGTCAGTGCTGAGTACGCACAATGAGGTGATGAGGCTGCTGCTGCTTTTTGCTCTATGGGTCTGCAGCAGGGCTTTGCAAACCACCCCTCTACTCCCACCCCAACCCAGGAGGAGCAGCTTCCTCCTTGCCAGCTTGCAGGAGGAACTGCTCCCTCCCCACAGAGTGCCCTGGGCTCTCAGCCCTTCCCTCTGTTCACTGCGGGGCAGGCAAGTGTCTTTTTGCATGACTGGTGCCCTGGCTGCCCTTGCCCCTGGACACCCTCCTGCCCTGCTCTCCTGCCTGAGCCTCAGTGAATGCCTCCTCTTCCTGGTCCTAACGAGCTCACAGACTCCAAATCTCCCTTTTTTTCCCGTTGCCTTCTCTTTTATAAACAAATAAACCACAAGGGACGGATTGCAAACTCAGAGTCAGGCGCATTTCTGTGGCTCAGGAGCCTCAACTGCCCTTGCACAGAGCACTCAATTCCTGGTGTCCTGTGGCTTTGTGTGGGTCTGGCTGCCCCTCCAGTCTCATAAACCTGTGAGTCCCACCAGGATGACCTGCTTACATGTTTTTTACTCCCAGCCAGATCACTGCAGGGGACAAGGACACCAAGTTGTGCCTTAGCCCCACATGAAGCTGTAGACCAGACCCTGCACACAGTTGAGTTGGTTGAGTCTGACAGATTATCTGACATAAATCCTTTTACGAGAAAATGTGGTTTGGTTTGTGGGTTGTGTTTGTTTTTTTTCTGGTTTTTTTGTTTGTTTGTTTATCTTAAGCTTGTAAAAATGCATGGAGAGCTCACTTGGAAACAAACTCTGAGAGATTATGTATGCACTGATGGAGTTCAGCATCTCTTGCAGTCCTCAGTTATCCTCACAGTAACTGTGAACAGGGAATAACAGGGAATTGCCATTTCCCCAAGTCTGTGAGGGATTAAGGAGCAATGAGAAGATCAGAGCTCAGGCACCAGGGAAGGGATGTGTGCCAGAAAGGTGGCTGGGCACCTCTGGAGTTCTCTCTGGTCACGGGGGAGGAGGCCAGGCCTGGTGCTGAGTTTCTCAAGTCCCAGCCTAGTGCCTTCCTTGCATCACTTTGCACTTTACTTCCTGTACTTACTCAGAAGAGAAACCCTGTAAGTCATGCTCATCTTATTATGAAAAGAAAATATTACCATATGGCTGGTGGCAGCTGAGTAAAAGTTTTGTAGCTTTTGGTTTCTAAATAGAGCTAACAGAAGTACCTAACAAGAGGTTTGCATTTAATGGAAGATGGACTTTGAATTCACATAGCAATTCTTGTCCCAGTTCTAGAAATCAGTTTACCCTTGACAAAGGAGGTTTTTCAGGCTTCAGTACTACAAAACTGTAAAGCCACCTCTATACAATGTGGAATCAGAGCATCCTTCTGCTACAATGTATCTGTTCTAGCACTTTTTAACCATAAGGACCTTATTTATGAAATGAAAAAAAAATCCTGCATTATTAGCTCACCTTGCACAGCTCCAATATGTGATTCCTCTACTGCAAAACTAGTTCCCTTCCTCCAGACTGGAGTTAGGACTGCTGTTGAACAGCCTCTGCACCTCTGTGAGGAGGAGGGTGGGAAGGACAGTGCATTATTTTGGCTCACAGTGTGTGTATTTGTTTGTGTATCAAGCTACAGTTTGCAGAACACACAGCTCAAATGAATGGCTCGCGCTGCTCCTCCACTGGTGCTCAGATTAATTCAATATATTTCCCGACTAGCTTACATTTTTGTCATAAGGATGGCAATGACCTTTCACAAGACCTTCAGCCGGGAGTTTCCGCTCGCTCTGTGTGTGTGATGTCACAACACGGATGACTAAAGCAAACATCCTGCTCTGCTCTGCTCTCCCCCAGCACTCACCGCCGCCGGGCGTGGTCCATCTCCGACTCAATGTACAAGTATCCCGCAGACTTTGCGCCAGACACTGGTAACTTTATCTGCCAATGTAAAACCAAAAAGGGCATTTACTCCTTCTACAGAGACGTAACACCTTTTTACCTTGAACTCCAATGATTTTTTCACTGTGTTTCAGAGTTTGACTAAGCTATTCCACCAGCTAACATCTATGTGACTACACAGGTGTGTCTGTTCTGCCTTGCATTAACCTCTTTCTGCAGAAGGAATGGACTCTGCTGCTGCTGCAAGCCCCAGGGAAAACCACCTGCCCTCTAAAATATTTATGAGCAAACACCTTTCCTTACCAGAGTGCGTGGTCATCCAGAGGTGACCTGCACTGTTAGAGCTTCCCATAACCATAACAAGCTGGTAGGTTGAGATCCTCTGCAGGTCAGTTCACTAACACACACCGAGGCAATGAAACATTGTGACTGTATTTTTTTTTTCATTGTCACAAATTCAATCAGTTGTTTAACACAGAAAGCTGGAGCTGCAGCAGTGACAGTGGCCAACTGCACTTGGTCTAATGTCTGAATAAAAGAAATATGTCTCAGATGTAGCATTTGCTGGTGGTGTTGCAACCACAAAGAGAAAATGCCAGGTGTTCCCCAACAGATCCAGGAGCTGGGAATGTTGTGAAGTCAGTAAATTGCCTTATGATATAATGGTGATGAACCAGTTTATTTCATGAGAACATGAGTGATTAGGAGCATGAAAAAGTGGAGAAGAAAGTTGGTGGTTTGTGTCTTGGGTGAGGTCAGTAGAAGGCAGGGTTTGACTTCACCCTGAGTCACCCAAGCAACCAGCATTCTTGAACAGTGACATAGGAAAACACCAGTGGGAAAGGTTATCTTCTTTTCAGTCAGCATAAGAGGTTCTGTGGGGTTTTGCACATTTTTGTCCTTGGATATGTTTCCTGGTAGAATCTATAAAACCTGGGAAACATTTTGGTACAGGGTATCATGTGAGTACAGCCTGGCTGGAGTGAAATGGAAAGGAATTTTATGTGAGTTGGTTAAAGGCTGGGGTTTTTTTTCATCTTGCCCTGATTGTCCCTCTCCTTCATTGCACCATTAGAGCCATTCCTTAATGCCCGTGCTTGGTCCCCAGAATTCAGAACTACTCAACAGGAAGAACAAAATTGTTCCAACGGGATGAGTTACCCCAGTGAAGGACCTACAGAGTCAATAGGGACATCTTGTGCCACCAGCAAAACAAGGCAAGGGCAGCCAGCCCTAGATTAAGGGGCAAAAACTGATGGGAAGTCCTGTTCAGGCAGCAATGCCAAGTGGAGATGGACTTGTGTTTGTGAGGTTTGCTTGGGCCCAGCCCTGGGCTGACACAAGGCAGCCTTGTGCAATACTTGAGCAGCCAGTGCAGCATTTCCCAGTCCCTGCATAACCCACATGCTCAGTCTCAGGTCAGCAGCTCTTTGTTCTCCATGGCACAAACTTCCAGGTGCTTTTAAAAACCACACCACCTGTGGTGTACCATAGCATAGGCTGTAAGTGGCTACTAGACTCTGCTCTGAACAAAGCTTTAAAAACTAGCATGGGATGCATCTGGAGGTGGGGAAGGGAGGCAGGTGCAGTTTTAAAGCTGGATCTGAAAATGACTTTGTGGCTTGAGAGGTCCCTTGGCATTCTGTGATGTGCCCACAGAGCACAACACAATGATGCTGCTTGTGCTGTTTCTAGCCTGGCAGATTTATGCTGGCCATAATGCATTCCTCTTCCAAATCAACTGGTATCCCATCCCACCGCCTTCCAGTGTCCTCAAATGACCTGTGAGCTGCTGATCAGGTCACAGAATCCCCTGGCTGATCTCTTGTCACCTGACATGCTGGGAGCCACCCTGTGGCCCCACCTCCCCAGTGCTACCTGTGCTCTTTCCGTGTCCACACGATTGCTCCCATCTGTCAGTCGGATGTTGTGAACCTTCAGGGGGGGAGCACCCAGGGCTTCCAGGGCATCAGTGTTGCTGTTCAGTTGCTCCAAGGCTTGCTGGTAATACTGGCTCCTAGCAAAACTTTCTAGGTGAGAGAAACAGGGTAGTGAGGAGACTGTTCATGTAATTTTTTTTTTTTTTTTTTTTTTGGTTTTTGTTTTGTTTTTTTTTTCTCCAGACTACCACACCCTCCCTGAAACACAGTCCAAAACTATTAATTAGGGGAAATTTGGCTAAAAGAGGAAACACACCCTTACATCAGAGAAGCAAATGTTATTCAGCTCATTTAAGTGAAAAGGGCTCTAAATATAGCCTGTGCCATACTGATATACAATATATGGCTTATGGCTGTGTCTCTCCCCTTCTCACATGTTTGTAGGTTATCTAAAAGGAAAAAAAATAGGAAAGAAATGGCTCAAGGATGAATATCTGAAATGCTTTAGTGGTAATTCAACTTACTGCTTTTTTTTAGAAAGTACATAAAATACTTTAGGAATGGAGAATATTTTGCAGACACTGATGTGAGACAGGAACAGCTGCTGCTGTGGAACTCTTGCTGTGGCCTTGATACAGCTTTCCAAGTGCCAGCCATGAAGCTACAACTCTGCTGACAGGTGCATTAAAAGGGAGGCAGAGAGAAGCACCACTAGAGTTACTGGTCAGGCAGCCACAACAGCACAGTAGAGGGATACCGCAGTGCTGGCACATGGAGGACAATGGTGGTAAACTGCAACTTGTCAATGTCTGGGTGCTATGTATAGCTGTGAAATGCTTCACCATGGTCACCAATGGACAGTGCAGAGCTGAAGGCTGGAAATGTCCTGACCCTCCTTATGGAGGCAGAGATTTGCTTATTAACAGTTTTAAGGTATCTAGATGTACTTCATGCCAGTGTAACTTTACTCTCTTGACATCAAGAAGGGCAGAGTTAAGCTAAGAGTGTGCATTTGTGAAAATCCTACTCTGGCAACTTTGCCCTCACTTTTCAGAGAGTCTAGAACAAGGTGTAAGGTTTGTTTCCTGGCTTCTTGCCTGTCAGTATTAATCTTGAAGCATGAGGCAGAAGGATGCTGCACCCCCTCCTAACTGGAGGCATCCCCTGTGAGCAGGCAGCACTCAGTTGGCATAGAAACAGCTCTGCTAGGCTGCAGCCTGAGCTGGTTCTCCCCTGGCCCATCCTAAGGAACTCCAGCCAAAGGAGTTGCAAGCCCTTTAGTGCCTACAGACCATGGCAAACAGCCACCCAGACCATGTTAAAAGCATGTTGTGTCCATCCTGCAGGTTGGAGGAGAAATGGGTTCTAGTTTCTTGGTGTTCCTTCTCAGCTGTGCCTTGTTAGCACCTCATGCATTAGACACAAAATACCCAACTCATCCATTCATCCCCACATCCTTTGGTAGGAAAGCTGAAAGGATGCTGGACTAGGCTGAGCAGGCTGCTGCCATGAGAAGGGTGTGGAGGCGAGGAGAGTGAATAGAACTAGGATTACCTGAGTGTTTGCACAAGCTTGCACAGAGACCATGTGCACACACACTTCCCCCTCAGCCCAAAGAAGGAAAGCAACCCTCTCACCCTGCTCCCACCACTGTGGAAACCACTTGCTCCTCACAGCTCCAAGCACAGACCAGTTCTGTGCACTGGGCAGAAGGAGCTGGGATAGCCCTGGCCATGGGCCAAGGGAGGAAGGTTCTCAGTGTGGCTTCTGTGTCTGTTAGAGGCTAGAGGAGGACACAGAGGGCAGCAGAAAGTGTGCTATCAACAGCCTGGTTGGCTTGCCACCGAGTTATCAGACAGCCACTCAGTGGCCACCAATGTGGCAACAGAGGCAGAAGTAGCTGTGCCACCTGATTGCAGAGCTCAGTGATGTGGGGAATGAGCCCTCTTGACTTGCTGTACAGCACAGGGGGCAGCTTCCCCATGAGACTCCTAGATAGCAATGCTGAGGCTGAAAATTGAAACATGTTAATGTCCGTGTTAAAGCAAGATTCAATATTTTAAAGTGTAAGGATCATATTTCTGTCATGCACACCAGAGCTTGAGGGCATGAGCTGCCTAAAATTAAAGTCTGCTTTCCAGCCTTGTCTGATTTGTTATTAATATGTGTAAAATGAAGGGGAGGTTTCAGAGCTTATCTGAAGGCTTGAGAAACAGGCTCAGCTACACTTTTCTGGCAGCATCCTGTGATATAAGGGTAGGTGAAAAGCAATAGCCTTTGATAGCACCAAGAGGGGAGAGGCATAGGGCCAAGAGGCCTACAGCAGCCCTGGGAGAGAGGCAAAGCCTATTTCTGCTCTGATGCTAAATATCTAGGAGCTGGTTTAAAAAAACATCTATCATTTGGACTAATAATTTGGATTTTTTGGCCAACGACACGTAGCAACTAGAGATGTCTATAAAACAGCAACATCACCTGTCTAGCTTTTCTCTCCTTTCCCTGGTCTTCTCAGTGCCGACTGCTCTTATCTGTCCCTCATTCAGGAGAAACTAATGATGTCTCAGAACTTCACAGATGCATTGTGTTTAAGGGCCAGCACCACACAGAGATTTACAGATCAAACTGCTAGACATTAATACCTTCTTGCAGATGGTCCCCTTTAACTGCCCTGTTATAAAATCTCAGTTAAGAAATGAAACCTGTATTACTGCCTAAGCTTTCACTTTGCCCTCGCCCTCAGGAAACCCCCAAAAACCAGACTTTCTTGTGCATGCAACAGCCTGCTCCCTATGCGATATCTGCCTCTGGAAATGCATCCAGCAGGCCCTGGGAGAGCAAAAGCCCTGGGGATGAACAAAGCAGAGCCTACAGAGGCAGAACCCCGAGGCTCAGCCACACTAACTTCATCTGCCTTTCACATCTTGCATGCTGCTGTTTTCCCTGCTACACAAAAGCCAGTGAAAGGGGCAGAGGAGAAATAAGGTTGCTAACAGCAGCAAGACTTACTTTGCATAAGATTGTACATCACGATGCATCCCCCACCACTGAACAGCCCCATGAAAACAGCCATTTGCTGCAGTTTTTTCAGAGAAGCTGGCATTTTCTCCTCCCTGAAAAGAAAAAGGGAAGACATTTGTTGTGAAAGAAGAAAGCAAAAGGGTTATTTCTCCCCCTCCTCCTCTCTCCTACAAGCCCTTTCCAAGCAGCCTTGAATGGAAGTGCAGTGCACAGGCACTGGGCTCTTGCCTGCTGGGGCCCCACCGTGTGCCCAGAAGGGAAGGGTGGTGAGAACAGAACAAACTGGGAGCCCAGCTGGGTTCAATGTGTTCATTCAACTCCTTTTAGCAATGCCACCACCTCACTAATGACCTCCCCAGCGTGGCCTGGGGCTCCCGTGCCCGCTGGCTCCCACACTGTGCATTCAGGGCCGGGTTTCTGTCCCCAGGAAACTCCTCCAAAGCAAACACGCTCGAGGCAGGGATGGCTTTGGCCCCAAGTGCCAAAGGGACAGAGCCAAGCCGGTGCTGTGCCAGCAAAGATAATGGAGCCAGGGTGTGTGGATTCTGTTGTGCCTTTTTATGTTTTTTCCCAAGCTGTGGATAAACAGGAAGGCTCTTGCAAGCTATTTTTCTTCCTTCCTGCACCCCCCTTCTAGCCCAAACTTGCCCTGTTAATGACTCACAGTTTTGGCATTTGAATGTATGACCCAGCAGAATAAGAAACACCTCTGAGAAAGCCAACCTGCTTGCACAGTTTGTGTCAGAGGGGGACTGTGTGGCCTGAAGAGCCTGAGCTAGTGCTCCTGCCTGCAGCAGGTTGGTGGGAGTGGAGCTGAGTCCTCAGTGGGGGAGCAGCATGTTGCTTCAGGCTGTGGCAGGATGGGACTCGAATGAGCATCTCAGCATCAGCTTCTGCTCTTGATTCTCTTGCAGCTGGGGTGGGAGGGAGGAATGGTTTTGACAGCAATTAAAAATAAAACCCACATTAGCAAAGAGCTGCTCTTTTTCAATAGGTGTATAGAAAAAGGAGTAATTGTGGGAGCTGTATGGGATTTCTAATCCCAAACACTTGTCACACGATATTGTGACTAAAGTGTCACACTCAGCAAGGGCTGGTTAATAAACCAAGGCCCAAACCAGCTGCAAAAATGTGACCTAGGCAAGGTAAGGCTGTTTGAGTCCTGCTGTGAAAACCACCCCTAGCATCCCTCAGGTATGTGTTAGTCAGGCATTGTTCAGTCGACAACCATGGTTTGGAGAGGGTGGAGAGACCAATGTCAGGACTCCTTCCCATCCTGGCCAGGTCAGGGTGACACAGGCAGCCTCCCTCTGCTCACCACTCTGCTGACAGGCCCATGTGCTGTCCCTTGCATGCTCTAGCCTAAGGGAAACTCAATGCAACCCATGTATAAATTTCATCTACTGCACTGTTGGCTCCAGCATTTAACCATAAAACATACTATTCCTCAAGTGAATGCTTTCCTTGCTAACTAGTCCCCTTGACTTTTAAGAATTCTTAAATATTTAAGTTTACTGTTTAATTTACTTCAAACTTGTGGATGGCTAGTAGTGGTAGCAACCCAGAGAGGCATGTGGGTGCTATGTCTATTCTATGCCCCCAAAATGCCCAAACTGTGCTATTGGTACAGTCCTCTTTCTCCTGATCTGTTTCTCTCACAAGTTTTCTTATTCAGCTGAGGGGCATGAGAAGTTGCTGCAGAGGAAATACTAGTGTGGTTTTACAGAGAACCAGCAGTAGTCATTTCCCAAAGACAGAGAGCTTTCTGCCTTCGCATGCTTCTGCTTGCAACTTTTCTTAAATCCCTGCAGAAACTGATTAATAACCAAGTTTCTCATAAGATTCATCTGGCCAGGAAGAGGATCTGACACCAACACCACAGAACAGGCATGGGGGGGAAAAAAACTCGTGGTAAATCTGTAGGGAGGATCAGATATAACAGGTTGTGACCTGCGGCATTTGTTTTTGTCCCTTCCAAAGTTGTGGCCTAGCAAAATTTGCTTTCTGTGATGAAATTCAGGGTAATTGAATGCAAATGTCTGGTGGGGGGGGACGGGGGATGCTGCTGGCAGATTGCTGAGCAAGAGTGGGAAAACATGAAGCTCTTGCACCAGTGAGGAGGTTTTGACTGAGGCTCAGGGGACTAGCTTAGCAAACAGCGGAAATTAGAGGCTCTGCAACTCACTGCCAGTGGGTTTGAGGTTTGTTGGGTCTCACAGTCTGCTCGCACCCAAACAAAGGAGGTGGATGGAAAGTAAGGAGAGCTTCGTGAGGATCAGCCATGTGTTCACATCACCACCTCTGCCCCAGGACTGCAGTGCCATCTGGCAAGGGTGCCCCTGTCGAGCACTGCTGCCCCATGCAGCACCTGGCTGCTCCTGATGTGCTGCCCCTGCCCACAGATCTGGTGCTGGTCCTGGTGAGGCAGAAATGTGGAGGGCAGAGCTGTGCCCAAGGTCCTCTTTGCAGTAACAGCTTGTTTTTGGTCAGAGTGGGGAGCCCCTGGATAGCCTTGATGCTCTCCTCCCACTTGTTTCTCAGCTGTTTTCCCAAGCCAGTCCTACGACAGCACACTGTGGGAAGAGGTTCGGAGCATCGCGTTTTAATAAGCCTCTCAAGACTTTGCAAACCTTCTCACTGATCCCGCAATTCCCTGACAATTTTCAAAACCAAGGACAGAAGTGTCCTTGGAACCCAGTACAGCACTCACAGGGGGCTGATGCTTCCCTTCCCTGCCATCCTGGTCCCTGGTGGAATGGATGCTTGGATATTGCATCCTTTGGTGAGCAGCTGCTGCTTACTCCTGAATGGTGACAGTGGAGATACTAATGGTGCCAGCTTGTGGAAGACCAAAATGTAGTAAGGATCTGTTGTCTGCAAGGACTAACCACTAGGATCTCTGTGTTTGCTGCTCTGCTGAAGTGCCATGGAGCTGGCTCCCTAGGGAAGGGAAGCAGAGATGTGCCCAGAGGTGTGCCTCCTGTCCTGGGCCTTTGTGAAAATTCCTTACAGCTTGCAAAGTGTAGAGGTCCTTAAAGGGAAGGACCAAACCCCCTCCACTTCACTCACCACAAAGGGAGTAACTGTAAGACAAAGCATTTAGGAGACTCTTACAGGTACAACAGGCAATTGCCTCCTAAGGAGGAAAGTTCACATTGCTATCTGTGGTGGAGATCTCCCCTCAGAACCTGCTATACCACTAAAAAAGTATGCAAGTCAATGGGTGGAAAAAGATTTCTTCACAGCCAGTAATTAAAAAAGCAGAGTTTCCAAGCTGCACTGTTCTGCAGACATCTTTTCCTCCACATTATTTGCAGTGGTGAGAAAGATCAAGTGGAGATTAGCACACACCAAAACACTGAACTTAGTTACCAAAGGAAGAAACATTAAATCATTTTAATAGTCTCAAAAAATAACTATTCAAGAGCAGAGCAGATCCTAGTAACAGGAAGGTTCACTCTGTGCCCTGAAGATAGCAAGATACAGAGGGGAAGGCAATGTTCAGGACTGACATTGAAGCTAAGTGGCACTCAGGCAGTTAACAAGATTTAACAAACCCAGAGAGGTGGAAGATTCCCAGGGTCACATGTGAAATGGTGGGTTGCTGCAACAACAGTGCCTGTTTCTAATTAGACTTTGTTTTCTCCACAGAGGATCTTCTAAAAATAGGCTGGACTTAAGAAAGTCTCCCTTATTTTGGCAAATTTGGATTTTCTGTTTGGTCTCTGAAATTTGTGTGGCAGAGGTTACTCTCAGGCACCTTCACCACAGGCAGGGAATGGTGAAGCAAGGGCATTTTCACCAAGCTTCAAACATGGATTTTCCTTAGAACTGAGTGAAGGAGCTGGAGTGGCAGGTTCTACGGGGAAGGCATTTCCTCCTCCTTGTCCTTCTCCTCCTGACATTACCAAGCTCCACCAGCATCTCCAGCTTCTGGATCATATCACAGACCAAAGAGTAGGCAATGATATTGCCCTGAAATGAGAGAGAAGCAACTCGATCCATGCAAACTTGTTGTGATCACTTCTGGCTAACTTGATCTGGGCCATGAGGTAAAAGAGTAATATTAAATTAAAATTTATCAATAGACCTGAGCATCTAACTTCAAAGCTGGAACTGTTGCCTGACCCTTCTGCAATGAAACCTTCCACTGGGCTGGTGGGATTTGAGTTGGCCCTGGGTCCAGCTTTTCTGCAAGCCACCCAGGAAGTCATGGGAGATGAGGGGAATGTCAAGCAAACCTCACACGAGCACACACTTGTATTTCACATTCTTGCTTTCTTGCCCATCCATTGATCTTGTGAGATCCATAAGGCATCTGGGTGTAAGCCAATTTCTATACTAATAACGTGCCAGGAGAGCATTTTAGAGACAGCTTCATGACACTCTCTGTCTACAAAATACCTTCAACATCAGTACAGCCACCACAAACAGGACAGTACAGCACATGCGTTCTGACAGGATTTCAGCATATTATTTCCCCCTTTTTCATAGAAATAGTCTCAACATCCTATCTACCTCATTTCTGAGAAGTAACAGCACAAATTTTGTCCCCTGCCAGCATGTTCAGAAAACACCAAAGGCTTTGCGTGTATGAACCGCCTTCACCAAAACCTCAGAAACTTGCAAGAAAGAAGTTTGCTTAATTCACTGTCAAAACAAAAGTAGGAGTAATATTTTCTTTCTTTCTTTTCTTTTCCTTCCCCCCTCCTCCCCCTCCTTAGTGCTTCTTCTCCAGATGCACTGAAAAGGCACATTTTGGCATTTAGAGAGGTAAAACACCTTTTCAGCCAGCTTTGAAATGGTCTCTTCCAGGATCTCCTCATGGATCAGTTCCTAGAAATGTGTAGCTTACCCTGATGTAAATGCTTTGAAAGGACCACTCTACATATAAGTAGGACTACTAGCAAGCCAAAACCCAGTGTATTTTCTGCCTTTGCTGCTAGCTAATTAACAAGAAAAGTATTCAATGAAGTGATTAAGGACTCTGAACCTCACTCTTGCAGTTGTTTCACTTCTCCTGGGGCATGTGCTACCATGCAGGTGGCCTCCTCAGCTAGTACAAAGCCTGCATGGTGCCTCCAGATGTCTTTGTTTCACTTCACTTTTCTCCTGTCTTGGGCACTCTTATTTTCATATTTCTACTCTATTTGCAGAGTAGCATTTCTACTCTGCTGTCACAGACTACTCCCCTTTGTGCTCTTAAGCTACACATTCTCACCCATGCAGCATTTCTCTTCCTCCTGCCCACCCACCTTACGTGCCCTCTTACCCTGCAGACTATTGCACCACCACCCCAGTGCTCAGCTCCCAGAAGCAGTGGGGCCACCATTCCCATTGTCCAGGGAGCCTTCTCCTGCCACACCTCTGTGAAATGGGGATTCCCTCTGTCTTCCTAACTGCAGGTTGCAAAGGCAGGTGCCAAAATCCTTCACTGGTTTCCTCTGAATTGCAAAGATACTACAGCCTAGTTTGTTCAGGTTTTTTGAAGGCTGTGCCCATGTGCCAGGCAGAGCACCAATCTGCTCCAGATCACCCCACAGGACAGCCAGAGCTGCCCCTACTTTGTACTGAAATACAAGGGATATCGCAGAAACGGGGCACGACTGGGGTGTGCTATTAGAGAACCAGGATAATTATAGCTACAGTGTGACCCATTTCTGCTGTTATTGGAGGATGGCATTATAGGTTAATGCCTAATAATCTGTCATTAACATCCCTAATTGTATGTTTCTGTAATAGGACACCATGGAGGGGGGGAAAAAGGTGTGAATGTTCACCTTTAATATTTTAGAGGTGAACTGCAAGGGATTTAAGAGCAAGAATTCATAAGTAGGGTAAATGAAAAAGTTGCATCCAAGGTGGCGGAAGAAAAGCTCAGTGGTGTTTATGGTTTCAACAGCAAGTGGTTCACCTGAGAAAGCTCTGGGACAGCTTCTTGGCCTCCTTGCTGCTGGGAGTGATGTCAGGAGTGCTGCAACCCAAGGTTCAAAAGCCCTGCTCTGTGCTGTGCCCACTCCTCCCTGCAGCATGTGTCACAGCCCAGCTCCCACACTGGCACGTTGAAACAAAACAGTCACATAGAGGAACAGCAAATACAGTCTCTGCTGCCAGCATGAGAGGGAATAGCACTCTGTGCTTGGCAGAAAGGGACTGTAAAGCTTGGGAGGTTTTCCTAGTGTGAGGTGGGTTTTCTGTATATAGTTTCCTAGAATGTGCTCACTGAACCTTCGAGGTAAGGGAGCAGTGAAGAGCAAAAACAATTTCTCATGGAAAAATGGAAGAGTTTGCAATGCTTTCTATGAAGTGGTAACTACTTAGCTTTCTTGGCAGTTTGTGGGCATTTATCTATGTCCAATACATTCACTATGCCAAAGACACTGACAAGATCTCAAAGCAAAAACCAATGACTGATCTAGCTTTCAGTCAACTTACTAAATCCTGAGACATGGGAAAAAGATCCAGAAATACAAGGAGTCTGTGATAACCTTCTTGGCTAACAGGTCACACTTTTCCTTGCAAAGAGAAAAGAAAATGGTCACAAATATTCACAGAAGTGCTGCAGATGTCATTGGGCTACGAACTGTATGTGGCTATGTTAAAAGTTAGGACCAGCCTGGAAGTTTACAGTCTCTAACTCCAGTCCTGGTAAGCCTTATGCTTGTCTGTAGTCTCGCTAACTTCAATAATGTGATGCACATGCAGGCATTAAATAGGCATGCAGCAGACAGTGACCTAAAGGAACTGAATGGCAGAGGAGGTAGTCACAGGGAAAAGATGTTTAAAGCAGGAACACAGTGTAAGTCATAAGATGCTTGCTCCTTTGTAATGTGTCTGCTTCGAGAAATGAGGGGGTAAAAGATGTGAACTGCTCTGCTGTGATCAGCGAGGAGCCCAATTCACAGAGCTTTTAAAATATCAGCAGAGCTGGGAAGGTTTGCAGCCCTATGGCCAAAAACCTTGCTGATCTAATGCTTTTTATTATAGAATATTTATTTTTGGCACTTCACAAACACCCTGCTCTTATTCATAACTTCCGACTGAAAACCAAACCTAAGAAAAATGCTACACTAATTTTCCCCAGATGTCATAAGTTTATTTCAAGTGTCCATCTTTATACCCTCCCAGAAGGGCCCCTCCTTCAGAAAAGAAGGGCCCTACCCTTCTTCTGAAAGTCAAGTCCCTTTTAAATATATCAGATCAACACTTAAAGCCTAAGGCTTTGAGGAAAACTAATTACTTTCGAACATCTTGGACATCTGGATCATTTCCAGAAGTTGGTCTTTGCCCATATGAGCAGAACTGGTTCAGTAGCAGCTAAATCTGTTAACGCAAATTAGGATCTGGGGAAAAACTAACCTGACTTTTTAATAAGGATTGAGGACCAAAAAACAGCACAAGACCAACAGGGATTCTGACCTAGAAACATTCTATTCTCAGAAAGACAAAAAGGGGAGGGAAAGTTATTATGGGAACCACCAAAAACAAAGGAAAGAAAATAAGTTCTCACAGGACTTGAAGGTTTCTGTTCAGACCGATCCAGCTTGTTAAACTGTGCACAGAGCTATGTAAGATGTAAAGGGGCAAAGGAAGTGATGGAACCTGTCCCACTGCACATGCAGCATCTGGAGTCAGACCTGGGACTTGATCTGGGCAGTAGCTACTGATTTATCCATCCAGCCTTGGGAAAAGCAAAAGATACTGTGGATGCTCACAAGACAATTTTATGTGAATCAGACTCCCTACAAAAAATGAGTCAGGGCAAGAGGAATTTCAGGAAACAGCTGAGTGCAATCCACATTTTCCTCCTCAGAATATGCGTGGGAAAAGATCTGAGGAGAAAAAAATATCTCTCTGTTTAATGCTTTAAGTGTTACTCACTAAACCTTTGGTCCTTCAGTAGCTCCTATTAGGGAACACAGGGTTTGTTTTTTTCATTTTGCAGAAAAACATGAAACAACTTCACAGGAAGCCTGTGACAGGGTCAGACATTTGGTTCCAGGAGACCTGGGCTGTGTCCCTGCCCACAAACCATGGCCTCTTTTAGGCTACAACATGCCAGCCTAGACAGATTCAGCACAATTCCAGGGCTGTTCCCTACACCCAACCTACCTTTAGGGATATGGGGACAAGCTTTGCCTATGGAGCTACAGCATAGGGCTTTGTCCAGCCAGGAGCTGTGACAGTCCAAGAGCTGGACAAAAGCACAGGTCACACCTTTACAGACTGTTGATGGCTGAGATTTTTCAAAACACTCTGTGCTTTATGTGTGCTCAACAGGTGATACCTTTACAGGATCACTGTTTGCTACAAGTGCTGGGACCTTTGAAAATTCAGTGTCTGCTTCGTGGCATTTTCAAGACACATCCTCACTAGTAGCTTTCAAGCAGGGCTGCTAAAAACATACCTTATTGCTACTGTAATCTTCAAATACTTGTTTGTGGTGTTTATTGATCAAATGCTAGATTGCCCAGGGCTCAGGACAATGAGATTTGACAAATGTGGCAGACATGAGACATACAGGCGTGCTGGGATCCATCAGAAAAGGAAACAGGACCAGCTAGCAGGGAATTACTGCTGATGCTGGTAGGGATCTGCGCTCACAGAATTCATAAATGGAAGGCTGCAGAGGAAATAGTTTGCCTTTGACCACAGCACACACATATTTTCTGTTTGTTTATGTTTTGTTTTCCCATCACACACTACTCAGCTTTCTCTTGGTGGGAATTAGCAGGAGTGATGAAGAGATACCATCACTTTTATGCAACGTTACTCCCAGGGACTTCTGCTTGGATAGAAAAGTCCTTCCTTACTGTCACTTCCAACTTGTCCCTGACTTTGCAGTTCATATCATGCCAGCACAAGCAAAACAGAAGACAGTGCTCCCAGGTTTCCCAAGCAGCTCAGGGACTGACTCACTGTATTACTGTGGCTAAAACCATAAACTTTGGCTGTCTCAATTCACACATGTGAAAATAGGAACTTCCTGGTTCCTACCTTGCTGGAAGATACCAACATTTTATGGCTGCAAGGTGCTCTGACAGTCCAAGATGTAATTTTATTTAGGTATGAAATTACCCATATACACACATTTTAAGAGGCATGAAAATGTGTACCAGACAAAAAAAAAATATTTTGCAGCCTGACACAGGGTGTGTTCTAGAACCAGCAGAATAATTACAGCAGCTGCAGTTGGCACTTATTAGTAAATTAAAGAACCTGTTAACAGGTCATTAATAATCTATGACTACCTGCCTTAATAGTACTCTTCAGTCGACAGGCATGAAGGTGAGGGGGTGGAGGAAATGGTCACACCTTCTCCTAAGTCACTGCAGAAGACCGATACCCTTATTTTTCATCACTTCATAATCTGCTTGTTTACCTCCCTCCTGGTGCCTCTCCCCACTGGCTCCTCTCTCGCTGCTGACTCTCCCACTGAAGGACTGCAAAGCCCTTGGCCAGGGGAGCCAAGAGCATCAGCACCTGGACAAAGCCAGCCCTCTCCTGGTAGCTGCCTCCCTGCTGCTCAGAGCAGCCTCTAAACACCCTTTCTGAGTGCGTGCTGCTGCTTTTGAGCATTATTTGTCTGTAAGGCATCCCTGTCCATTTACAACACGCTGGGATTTGTTCTCTGCTGTCTCGCTCCTTGCCTTCTGCGTGTAAGCAGATGGCTGGAGGAGGAGGGAAAAGCAACTTGTTTCGCTGCTTCTTCAGACAAACACACGCTCTCCAGAGCAGACAGATGCCTTAAAGTCAGATCCAGGGCATCAATTCATCTTTTGGGTTCAGCTGCAGCGTATAAAGCATTTGCTGGCTCTGGTCTAATGCTTTTTGACGTTGTCAGGCCCCCTTCAGTGAACCACTGCCTTGTAACCAACTTGACAGCAAGCATTGTTCCACGTTTATTAATACCGTGCGTGTTATCTTCGAACTGACACGTTCCAAGGCCAGGCAGCATCAGCTGTGCTCAGCTCTGCCTTCAAAAAAGATAGCCAGACAGCAGCACGGCCCTCCTGCTGCTAATAAGTAAAGAAGGAAATAAAAACATGCCTCCACCATGCTGCTGCCACACAGTTTTACCCTTTCAATCTCAATTTTGCAGTATTTTTTTTCCTTTTACTCGTGGTCATAAAATCTGAAGTGCCCATTTCCACGTACCCTCCTCTTTTTGGCTTCTTTAGGAAAGGACTTTGGGGTTTTTTTTCCCTGACTCTTCTTTCAATTTCTTCTTCTCTCTCTCTTTTGGGTGCAAACCTAAATTCCAGAAACTTGAATCTACATAAAAGTTCAGGGACATAATTACATAATTAACTTCAGGGACTGATTTTCCTCTCCATTTTTTGGGGGGTTTGGGTTTTGGTTTGGTTTTTCTTTTCCTCAAATTTTTGGGTTTTTTTACTATAGCCACAATAATTTTCTATTATTTTTACAATGTTCAACTTAATGGGTTATGTTTACTTAGTCAATAAGCTGATGATGCCCATGACAGGACCAGAAGTGTTTGGTTAGCAGCAGGGAGGAAAAAAAAAATCAATAACTCCGAGCATTTGGCAGCTTTGTGGGCAGGAAATCATTTGTATTCTCTGGTTTAAATCAATGACCTTCTTTTCTTCACTGTTCCAACAGGAAATGATAAACTCTGTGAACACTATTTGCATAGTGCCTTCTGCAATACACTTGTATATGCCTGGGCAAAACAATATGTTAACCCCAGCAGTGCTTCTCTGGGGTCCCTGTTAGAGAAACCTGGGCACTTTAGCACAGAGCTGTTCAGCAGGCACTTGGAGTTACTAAAAGCAGAGATAGACTAGAGAAAGATGTGAAAAGAGCTCCTTTCCCACTTCTGATGGCACCACTAAAAGTTGAAGGCGTTATTATTTAATAACAGGGTCCCCTACCGCAGACTGTGAAAAAATGCCTTCTTTGTAACTTGGCAAGTTGTTGTATTTTCAATATTGACAGACAAAAACTTGCTACCTCTACATTAAAGCTGCATTTGCACTTTTGTATCTTGCTCGTCAGGGTTGCCCCCATGTGCCAGGTATGATTTGAAAGTGCTGCGTTTTTGCTGAAACTCAGCATTACAAACTCCAGGTTTTTGAAAGAAAAAGGAACTGCCACCTTGCCTTGCCATGCTCAGGGGAAGCTGTTCCAGGGAGGTCATGTTCTGAGAAAAGGCAGTGAGGAACCTGGTGCTGAACTTGCCTTCTAACTTGTTCTCCTACTCTTTGCTGCATTGAGTCCAGCTCAGCTATTCTTTTAGCATGTAGGAGGGCTGGCATTCAAGAAAACAGGAGATGGAGGGAGGTGTGTGACCCTTTTTTCCATGTTTCCCCCAGTGTGATAACAGTGCAGCCCCAAAGTCTGGCATTCTTGTCTGTGGCCAGAGCCAAGCGTAAAGCCCCTGGACCTAAGCACCCCTTGATGTATTTATCTTCATCCTGTGCAGAATGATGTGGTAGATCAGTATGGAAAACATGATGACAACTCCAGAAATTAGCAAGGCTTCAGTTGTCTGCACTGGAATCAAATGTCTTAAAATTCAGGCATCCAGATTTCTCTGCCTTGCTTTTGCACGTGACAAGTGCTGTCCCAGTAGTTCTGAGCATCCCTGTGTGCTCTCAGTGCCACTGGCACAAAGCTGTAGTCATCAGGTGACATGTAAAGTATATTTAGTAGTCATGCCACAGTTCTCCCTCCCTGAAACAAAAAGCACAGGAATGTTTCTCTGAGTGACTGAAATGGAAGTAACACGTGATTCTTCAGCTCCTCCTTTGTTTCTATTAACTTGCCAGATGTAAAGTTGCCTATCCTGACCCCAAAAGAACTTCACTCCTTCCCACTGCAAACTGTAAGTGCTTTATTGGGGTCCCTTCCAGAGCTCCTGGCCACTGAAGCACCCTTTGCATTTCTAAAATTTGCTGTTCCTGACTAAAGGAGCCACCAAGTAAATGAGCTGCCTCCCTTTCTCGCTGAAAAGAGACCAATGCAGCATCACAGTATCACAGAAGTGCTGAGGTCAAGGGATCTCTGGAGGTCACTTTGTCCAATATCCCTACTCAAATGTGATGGCCTACAGATGGTTGTCCAGCTTTTGAGTATCTCCAAGGATGGAGACTCCAACCTGTGCCAGCACTGAGTCAATCTCACAGCGAAAAAGTGCTTCCTGATATCCAGACTGCACCTCCTGTCTTTTGTGCCCATGGCCTCTGGTCCCATCACTGGGCACCGCTGGAAAGAGCCTGGCTCCCTCTTCTTCACACTGTCCCATCACATACATTGCTGAGATCCTCTTAAAGCCTTCTCTACTCTGAACAGTCCCAGAAAACAGAATGATAAAGCAAAGGATGAATTGGGCAGCTATTGCTCAGTTGACTTCCTTCTTGTGCAAATGTGCCCCTTTCTTTCTCCCATTGCTTTCCTGCTTTCCTCCCTTTCCATGCATACACCTTCTAAATGTCAGGCTGTCACCTTTTTCCATTGAAATCCACATACCTGGGATGTTTCTGTATCCCAACAAGAAATGTTTAATCAGGAAAGGCGTGCAAATAGCATGGCTCATGTGAGAAATGTGAACTGGTTTGGTTAGTTTTAGGCTTTGGACTGATTTATGAGTGATTTATAGTTCCATATGAATGAAACATAATCAGAAACTGTGGAGTGATAGTGCTGTAGGTACAAAGAGCAGAGTTGCTCCTGTCACACATGGGAATGTATAGGCCACAATCTAAATCTTCTGAGGTTGTGAAAGGTGTGCTAAGTGACTAATTCATCTCACTAATATATGACAAACCACTTTCATAATGGAAAAAATTACTTTCCTACGTAATTTGGTTTTTAACAACTTATCATAGTTGTTACCCTCCTAAGGGTGTAAATTTTCCCCTGTGCAGAAAACCGGTATAGAAGAAAAATGCTGATAGACTAAAAACCTGCATTTAGCTTCAAAAGTTTGTGGGTTGTTGTGTTTTTAACATGTATAAGCTATGGTCTTTAACAGTTTTGCTCAGAAGACAACCATGTGTTTTATGTGGCCTCTGTTTGTAAAAAGGAAAATATATTTCTTTCTGGGGAAAAGAAACTAGATTACACTGCAGGAAAAGGAGATTTAGTGCTGCAACGTTCAAGAGTACTCAGATGGAAATTCAGCTCCAGAACCCTGTACTGGATTTAGGCCACAGTTTTTCCAATTGTCTCTCTTCTTGCAGTCCACTTAAACATACTGTTGTTTTCATACTGAATTGAATGGGATTTGCTGTGGAGTTAAAAACCAAGACTCGCTCTTTTCTGAGTTTAATACCAGGTAATGACTTTGCTGACTTCAGCAGAATAACTCTTATTTATACCACTCTAAGCAGGGGCAAAGTCAGATTAGGAATGTACCTCAATGCAACAGTGTTCAGATGCATATTTAATATCTGCCAAATTAAGCACTTGGAATAAAATGCATTATTCACTGCTCTTAATATACCCTCCATAAATGCATTGTGAAAGGGCTTGTGGTATTTTTTTAACCTTTATAAAATTAGTAAGGATGACACACAATATCCAAAAGGTTACTCTCCTCGAGCGAGGCTTCTTCAGTGTAAATCCAGGCCCATTTCCAAAAGGGCAGAATTGGCTGACAGAGTTAAATTTTACCAGCTTTGCTCCTCTGCCCAAGCCTGGGCACGGATGAGGAGCAAAACTCCCATTTCCATTAGACACACCCTCAAGTGTCTTATTTGTTCTTCTCCATTTGTGTTGGCCATCCCTTTCTAACAGGCCATTCTCCTCCACCCAAGACAAGCAGCTAGGCAAGCACATGGTTGAAAAGGCTTGGAAGTTCCTACAAGCATGGGATTTTCCCCTGGGTATGTTTTATCTGGGCTGTTTTATGATGCAAAGCTCTTACTGGAAGAAAGAACTGGCCCTACAAGGTCTGGATGCCTCGCTGAGAGATGAATACTACTTAGCATACATAATATTCAGTGCTGGTGGGGAAAGTAAGAAGAAACCATTTTTAACTTGTGCAACAAGCTGCACTCCTCTGACTGCGTTTTTTCTCAAACCCACTTGTTAACTGTGATGTGGTATGTGCCATTTGTGCTTTAGGGGACCAAGAGTCTAAGCCAGTTTACTGGTGAAAGCAACAACTTTCTCCTTAAATGTTAAAGGGAATATTTTAATTGGTCCCAGGGTTCTGGCAGCGTCAAGTCCTTTCTTCCATAACCAGCAGTTACAGATGTAGCAAGTGTTAATAACGCAATAGAAAGCAAAGTGGCCAGGCATATATTCCATCACCCAGAAAATGGATTCCATGTAGCTTTTTGAAGGACTGATCACACCTTAAAGCAAAAAGGGGTTGATTTTTAATATGGAGATTTGGGCTGTTTGCAGCACCTAAAGCTGCAGTCCCATCATGTTGTTTCCCATTTCTCTCAGACCTGATGTTTAGCATGTTCCCTGCTATACAACTTAAAGTTAAAAATGTCACCTGATTTAGGGGTGGAGAAGGGGAGAAATTCAAACAGAAGCAGAAACCTTTCTCAGACTTTCAGTAACTGTGCTCAGATGTCAAAAGAACAAAGATAAGAAATCATGAGAGATTTAAATAGCTTTGTATCTGATATGAGCTTTTCAAGCCACAAATGCACTTTTATAAAGAGACAAGAGGACGCATGGGGGTTATGTGGGAATGGAAAAGGGCTTCACATGTGAGTGTGACCCCAGACAGGATTTACTGGGAGTGGCAAAGGAACAAAGTTTTATCAAATGCCAGCCTAAAGGTTCACTGGAGCCTGGTTTTCATCTCTGTGCAGGAGAGCAGCCAGCTACATGGCTCCTCCTCCATCACCACTGGAGCCACCAAGGTTTTACTGGGGGAAACGTTCCCTTAAAGGGAGCCCAGGAAATCACAAGGAAAACCCAAATTGAGGTTTTTGAAAGGTTCTTGTATTTTCAGGGATACAGTAACCTTAAGAGATGCTTTAGGAATACTGTGTCCCAGATAGAGAAGTTTTGGAAAGGTTACTGTCTCCTTAGGTACGTAATAACCTTTCTGAAGAGTGTATCTTTAGGGATAGAGAGTTGTTGCTTCGATGGCTTTCTGATCCTTGGGGTTTTTACCCTAGAAAGGAAAAAAAAAAAAGAAAAGGTATACTGCTACTTTACTCTCTTAAGTCACCAGTCATCTTAGATGTCCTGTGCACTTGGCTGCTTAGGAAGTAAACTGAAGTTGCACAAAGAAATCTTGAGCCTCTAGCATGGCCAAGAAGGAAGACTGATTTTGGCAGTAGGCGGGACTTTTCCAGGGGATCCATTTCAGCTTTGCAGCCTCAGCACTGCTGTAACTTGGGAAGTTCTTGAAATGCAACCCAACATCAGATATACTAGGATGTACTAACAAGACCTCATTTACTGTAGTTTCTGGCCATACTAGTGTCCTCTCCACAGCATTGTGCTTTAGTGATTTTTCCCCTGGCTTTGTTTCAAACAGTTGTATGATAGGCTGATAACTGTATTTTAAATTCAATCATGCAATGGATGCAGGATTCTGACTTACCCTATTCGAACTGAAGCTCAATATCTACGGCTTGATTTTCAGGCAGCTGAGGAAGCAGGGAATGTCACTTGTCCGGTAAGGCACTCAGCATAACAACAGGCTTTTTAGTGCCACTCCTCTAAAACTATGGCTCGAGATCACTATCACTGGGTAGCCCCAAACCGGGTAAGAAGCTCTCTTGACAGGGCTTATCCAGACTCCACCTAGAACAAAAGAGAAAATGCAGAGGAGTGGGGATGTATCAGAGATAGAGCAAGAACTTCCAAACATTCCTAAGAATTCAGCATAGTCACTCAACCTCCCACTCCGAGGCAACATATCAGCACAGTCAGTCCTATTGCCTGAGTTTTCCTTAAAACCAATTTACAATAAAGCAAGAAGTTGATATTTTGACATGACAATAGTCACATCAAAAACACAGGGATCTCCTGCAGCTTTGTCCTGCCTTAGTCACAAAAACCTTATGAAAATAACCACACATTCTTTCGCTGGCTGCCTGAACAGGGCTAACAGTATTTGTAAAAAGGAGGTAACAGACCAGGTATTTGAGCCTTATAATTAAATATTAGCTTCATAATAGACATTCCTTCTATACAGTTCTTCCTCTGTTCGTCATGTTGAATAAATCCACAACAGTCCATGAGCTGGGACTTTCTGTTTGGCAGTTTATCCAATTTTTATGAACAAGGCTACCTGAGAATGGCACTTCCAATGACACTTTGTGTTTATCAGTCTCTGCACATGCAGTATTTTGCTCTACATATACCAGGAGGAGCAAAGTAGAGACTGTTTTTAAAGATGAAGAATTTCAGGTTGCAACCAACCTTCAAGCTTTGTGAAAAGTGGAATAAGAACACCTGATATCCTCCAGATTTGGGTCTTTTGGAGTCTCCAAGGCTGACAGAGACCACAGCTCCCTGCAGCCTCTCCCCCGCAGAGAATATCCAGATATTCTTCAGTATCCAGCCACCAGCTGCCACAAAATTCTAATACCTTCAATATCTCAGAGAGCCTGCATGTCTCTGCCAGGTCTGTTAAAATAGGGATAGAGATTCCCAAACTGGATATACACAGATGTGGACATGGGCATAACAGTCATTTATGTAGTAAACCAGGCTGAAATACCTGCAAGTCAGGCAATTTTCAAGGGAGCTGTTAAAAAGCTTGTTAAATATTTGCCAAACTCTAGAAAAGGGAGTGAATGCCTGCTACAGACCTGCATCCCAGGGCAGCCCAACAGCAGCCTCTGGAGCTACTCCTAAGGTGGAGGAGTTGATGTCACAGAATCACCAGGAACAGCCCCAACAGAAATGAGACTTCCATCCACTGGTCATTCAGCCTTAATTAAAAGGACACTTTTCAATTAAATGACATCTTTTGAAAACAAGTTTTACACCTACTGTATTTATTTTGGAGAAAACAGTCTGCTCAGCTGTATTCTCAGATGTACATTCTGTTTCTCCCAGCTTGCTGGCATCCACAGCTATTTAGAAAGAAACTTAGTTATGTCAACTGCTAGCATTTTCTACAGCACATATTACATCAGCTTTCCTGAGAAACTTGTCTGAGCACATCCCTTTTCTTGCTTTCTTTTTTCATAATGTCCTCCACGTTCCTCTTTCAATATTTGTTGTTCTCTCTGTGGAAGCTCAGTTTGCTGACATTTTAAGGAAAGGTTACATAGCAAAAGGGTCACTAATGGAGGTTTTTTCCCATGCTCCTGGAGAGAAGCTGTAGCACCTTTAAAGAAAGGTCTTACTTCAGGGGAGCTTACAGCACTCACTGACAGTTTCAGCATGAGAAAAGACATTTGGAGCATAAATTACCTTGGCCATTTTAATTCCAAAAGTGCAGAAGTGAGGAGAAAGAGCAGAAGACAAAACAAAGGGAGCAAATTATGCTGTGGTGCAAGTAAAAAGCCAAATCCTTAAATTTTACCCTCATCCCTGATATTTGGGTGACTGTGCCTCTGATCAATTTGTTCCTGAGCCTTTCCTTGCTTCTTGTTGAGTCCTGGTCCTTATGCAATGGCCTTGGAAGTCAGTAATATGTCTCTCAGAATGTCCTTTAGATAAAAATGTACCAAGTGAGGTGTGGTCCAGAGACAGCTGAAGGTGCTGGGAGTCTGCCCAAATGAGCTCCAAAGCCTTCAAAAGAGGCAGGGTGACAATGAAGTATGTTAAGCCTGGACAGGATTTGGAATAAACTGGGAATGGAGAACAGCCCCAAAAATTATAAACATTTCCAACTTTAGGTGTATAAACTTGGGTGGCTTAATACACCTGCTTGCTATGCTGGATCTCTCCAGTCCCTCACCGCATCAGGGCAGTGTGTGCAGGGGACACAAACACTCTCAGAAAGCACAGGAAGGATGCTTATTTTGACTACTGCTAAGTAGATGAAGTTGGGAGGTATCTTTTATTTGAGCACAGCTCCTTCTTCTAAACACAGTGGCTTGCACTGATCTTTTTGAGTACTTAAAGAGTTTTTCTATAGAAACAATGGAGAAGGAAATCTAATTTCCAGTCTAGGAAAGGAAACACAGCTCAGTGAACACCGTTAGTATGGGCAAGCATATTATCTCTGCTTGTTTGAGAGCCCACTGAGTTGCACAAAATCTTTTCATTAGCTGTAGCAGTCTTTATTAAACTCCATTTGAATGATCTGTTTAGGATTAAACATTTATTGAAAAACACACTGCTCGTAATCCCAAGGCATTTTGTTTCCCATGGGACTTGGTAATGCTTCATCTTAGCAAAATGCTGAATGATCTGTGTCATGTAGCATGAAGGGTAACTGAAGCACCCTGTATTCTGATTAAGCGCTTTTTGGCCCTCTGTTTTTAAAGAGATTTGTGAAAAATCAACAGAAAAAAACACAAATTATTTTGAGTAGGCTTAAATTTAGTACAAATAGGCCCTTTACTGGAAAACTTTCAAAGAAGCGATAAAAACAAACAAATGAAATAATGCAAAATCACTGTGCTTCCACAGCAAAATCACCTAAAAATCAGTTTAATCCTTTTAGGATCAGGAATTTGGGCAGATAGCTAAAGCAATGGATAATAAAACAGCCAAGCACTGGGTACCCTGTTAATGGATTGGCATGCTGCTCACGGTATATAAACAATGCTAAAAGAAGAGGAAACTATTGAATCAGAAGGCAATACTTCATTTACTATTCTGCTGGGATTACTGCTTAGGAAGTCACTAAAACACATTCATAATGAATACTAGAGGAGAGCACAGGCAGAAACTTGCCTGTTACCCAAATGAGTATGACTAGTGATGAATGTGTCTCTTACTAATCTTTCTTAGATCCTGAACTTCATTTCCAGAAAGGCAAGATTACTTGGGAGGTTCCATTTTCCCACTTAAATGCAGAATCAGGCACAGGGAACTTTTCCAGGAGCTCTTTAAGTTTTGGTTTCTTCTGAGCAGAAGGAACATCAAAGAGTAACAAAGCCCAAAGCACCTGCTTTAAACTTGTTTATCCAACCTGTCAGTCGTATACTGGATTGGGAATTTTATTCTCTTCTCTGGAAGACACAAAAGGAAGAGAGGAGGGAAAAAAGAGAAAAAAGAAAACTATCCAAAAGCAGTATTCTGGTCATGTTCCAGTTGACCTGTTTAGGGTTTTGTCACTGAGCTTTGCCAGACCAGGAGAGCTTTTTGTGTATGAAAAACAGCACCCCTCCCATGGTACAGTGTGACCCCCTGCCCCTTTGGACAGAAATCACTCACAAGATCACAAGTGTTTTCCCCCTTGTCCTGTCTTAGGAGTCTCAGGTGAAGATGCAGCCGCATCGTGCCAACATATTGTGAAATAATAGGCATGAGGTGTGTCTTCCAAAAGGTCTGAATCAAGATTGCAAAGCCCAAGTCAAATGTCTAAAGTAAGAAGGCAATCTCAACCCAGACTACCCATTCCCCTTCCTGAAATGCCAGAATTGCTGATTTCCCTACTTGCCTTTTCAATCCTTGCTAAGGATTTCTTTTAGAATGGGATGATACAGTAACTTAATTTCTAAAGCAAAAAAAATGGTGCAATTAGAGATTCAAACAATGGTACTGAGGAGCACTTGGTGTCAAATACAGAAGCCCTGTATAGGATCTGCTGCTGTCACAGGTAAATCCAGCCGGATTAGTAACAGACTGGAACCTGTGGCTTCTACAGAGAAAAGGCAGATTTGGGACAAAGGAATTGATATGAAATAGAAATGAAAGTTATGGCCAGAATTCCCCCCCCGCCCCCCCACTCCATTTCTACCCCTTCCTATCTTACTTCATCCCTTTGTCTTCCTACCCTTTTGCAAAAATCAAAATTGGCACTGGTCATGTTAACAGGTACAGACTGTTTGTCAAAGATTTGTTTTCTCCCTCTCTGTGTGAGTTAATCATTCCCAGCAAGCTTTCTGGCGTGATGAGTCAGTAGCACAAAGAAATGACAGATTAAATGTGGTCTTTATTTTCCACTGCTCTTTTTAAGGCATAGCCATCTCCCCCATGTGCAAGCACGGAGGAAGGGCTAATGAGATGTCCTGCAGCTGGGAGCAATAAGGACAATGTCTTCAAAACCTGCAGCCTCCAGTAAAAACCATGTGTTTTTTCTATTCTTTTTGCTGTTTACTCAGCAACACACTGTGTTAAAAGTTGCAACATTCATCTTTAAACATTAATTACCAAGGCATGGTTGCTTCAAAAATCCACTGCCCAAGGCCAGGGCCTAGGAAGTGGAAAATGTAATTTCAGAAAGCGATGAGAACAAATGCTGAGCCTTTTAATTGCAGGTTAGTACAAATGACTAACAGTAAAGCAAAACTCATTTTGGATGAATTTGTTGTTCTGCATGTTAAATTCAAAACTTAGCAGGGAGTTGTCTCTCCCTACTCTTTTTGTAACAGCCAGAGAAGCGGATGAATTTTTGAGAGATGCAGGAACTAAAAATTTCTAAAAATTGAGTTAAAATTATTTAAAAGAAAAAAAGAAAGGAAGAAAGAAAGACTAAATGATGCATGCAAAGTCAGACAATAGGTATAGTTATTGTTGCACAATTACCGTGCTCTTTTGGAGCTTCCCTTCAGGATGAAGGCTGTGGTGATTCTCAGCATCTATCTCCATCTCCCTCAGTTCTGCTGGAATTTATCTGGAATTACCAACAGTGAAACAATGGATTGGGGCTGCTTCATTAAGGGTGACAACACCAGATGACATGTTGCCATGACTCAGCGTTGCCATATCGGGTGTCCCAGACAGAGAACCACTATTATAGCAATGGCATTTTCTTCTCCACCCCTCTAGCTTTGCTGCTGGCAGAATGGGGACAGCCCTGCAGGAGCACCTTTGCAGGGCAACAAAGGCACTTCTTTTCACACAAAGGTAGAGAATTTGTTCAGTCCAGCCCTCAATGCCATACCTGGGAGCAGAGGTCTGGTGGGAGAGGTGACATCAGGGTCTGATGGGCCCCAGGTTGGTTCCCTGTGTGACCACAGGAGAGACCATAAGAGCACGGTCTGTGATGGTCCTAAAGCTGAAGTTACACACCAAAGTCTGGAAGCCAAAGTGACTCCAAATTGTGACACTCATCTTTTCTAATGCTGATGTTCACCAGAAAACTCCAGTTCTGCTTCTGGGTGTGCTCAGGAGGATTTCTGAGCTCAAGGCACTGCACAGCTTGGTGCCTGTCTTGCTAGGACTGAGACATGGCATGCCACTTCTCTACCAAAAGGGTCTGAGCCACCAGGGATATCAAAAACCTGCCCTATCCCCCATGTTTCATCCAGAGGAGTGAGGAGAAGACAAGACGTCAGTGATGATAGTCCTTGTGTCCCACCTCCTCTCCCACTTGCTCTTAACAGTTCTGTACTGAAAGCTTTTCCCCTGTGACCTGGGAGATTTGGTTTCAACACACTCCCAGTACGTTCTCTGGCTGAGTCAGTAAGCACCCTTCTGTTAAATGGGGAATAAAAGACTTTCTTTACCTCATGGCCATTCTCACTAGGCCTGTACTGCAGACTCTTGCCCACAGGCCAGTTTTGGCAGGAATGGCTCATGACCAAAGTGTTAAGAGTTTGCTCCCTCCTGAGTGGGTGGCTGCAGCCATGCTACAGTGTTCAGCTCATGCTTCTTCTTGTGACCCTGTAGCTACAAGTCACTATTTTCTGCCCATGGGCTTGATGGGTTTTTTGAATTCAAGGTATGAAGAGTACCTAGAGGCAGATGCTGCAGGCCAGCTGAGCAGTGCTGTGTCAAAATCATAATGCCAGAAAAAAAATCACTGCGTGCTCTAGGAAAAGAATTGGTGAGGGCACAAATTATGCTATTGCCCAACCTTGAATAACGATGAAGCACTGTCCCTGTTGAAGGAAATACATCTGGTGTCTTCCAAATCTATCCTGTCTGTTTGGGGCAAACCCTGGAGTAGTCTATAGCTGACAATATTCACATTGCCCCTTGGGAATACCAAGGGATTTGTTCCAGAAGAGCACTCACACACTGACAGGTGTCTGACATACTGGCCACGGGTAGTATGGAGAACAGCAGTGTGCCAAGCTACTAGTACAGACACAGCAGTTTTAAGCAACAGCTACTCTACTTTGATGGGGTCCATGAAGCTCAGGAGAGGCATCTCACTCTACTCAGAAGAAGCACAAAGCAGAATATCAAAACCAAGGGCTGCAGAGTACCCCTCAGCGTGGTCAAGTAAATAAGTACATTTTCCAGTGTTCCTTTCCCTCACACTTTCAGACAGCAAGATAAGAGCTCCGTTTGTAAGGCAATATCTTGAAGTGAGCAGGAGAGCACTGGGGCTTGCACTGTGTCCCAACCTCTCCTCCTTTCCCAGAAATCCAGTGACCTCTGGAACAGTTCACCTCTGTTCTATCACAGGTGTGACCGGGAGACTAAGACATGTTTCCTGTGCCTCTGCCCTCCTGAATGTCACTGCTGCTCTGTGGAAACCCAGCTGCCACTATGTTTTCCTGACCGCCTTGAAGATGATTGTCAAGGACAGAAAATATTAATTAAATTTTAATTAATAAATTGAATACTGTGGGCTTAATCACAGCTATTTACAGGGAGTGTATGGGATTTGGAGGGCCTACCTTCTGGTGTTTTTGCACAAAGTGTTGCCTCTTCCTCTAAGCTCTAATTAGCTGGCTTTTTTCTTTTTAATAGCCACCCTTCAAATTACTGCTCAGTAGCTCCCATTTTGTTCCTCATCAGCAGTCCTCCAGCACAGCTGCTACAGAAGGGAAGCAGCCCTGTAGTCTGCCTTGCAGGGAACAGGTGATAAAGAATCTATCAAAAGTGGTGCAAACCAACAACATTAAAAAAAAGGAAGAAAAAAGAAAAAGAAAAAAACATAAGAGGCCCAGCCCCTAACTATGTCTGAAAAGGGAACTATGTAAGAGACAAAGGACATGGCTAGAAATAAGACGGAACAGCAACATCTGAGGCTGGTGAAAGGTCAAAAATGTTCTCTCTGTATGCAGCCCTCTTGTCCAGCTGCATGTTCTGCCTTCCTGCATATGCACAATGCCAAGAGCCATCAACAGCAGATAAGCACCTGGGAAAACGCAAGCTGTTCCAGCAGAAAGTCAACTGGCAACTCAGAATAATTTTTGCTCTGCTCCTTATTTTCAATGTACACGTTTCCTCCTTAGTGGTAAAACCTTTTTAAAATTTAACTGGACTTAATTAATCTGCATTTTAAAACCATTACTCCTAGCTACCAAGTGTACAGCTATAAAGAAAAAGGGTCTTTTCAGGACACTGTTCCACTGAGGGCACACACTGTGCCCAGATACCAGGAGTTTATTCAAGACAGCTTTTCAATTTCATGGCACTGGATGAAAACTAACAGTGTGCCTAAGAACAAGCACAGAAGAGAGCTTTGGGAGTTATTCTGCATGTTGGTTTTATTTTTTTGCAAAAGTGACCAACATGATCAGCAGGCAGACCACTGCTCTCCCTCTGTTATCTGGCCCTGCCTGTTAAGTGTCCATGAGTGAAAGGCTGCCAGCGAGGGAACAGAGGGAGGACGGGGACTGGCACCAGTGCCTCAGCCGGTAGCTGGACTGGTGCCTGCTGTCCCCTTCCTACCACAGCAGCTGGCTCTGTGGGGCAGGCACAGCAGCCTGGGTTTGGCTCCTGCTGAGGTGAGATGGGGCGAAGAAAAGAGGGGAAAAAATATGTTGTTTTTGTCTTTTTATAACCAAGAGTAATAATGCTAGTAAGGGGAAACAGCAATAGACTGGCCTACATAGAGAGCAGAAGGGTATCTCCAGAATTTCACATGGATCCCTGTGGTTTCTGAGGCTGGAAAACCATTGCCTAAATTAAGAGAGCTATCTTCCATCTCAAGAAAGGCAAACGTAACCACCACAATTGCTCCTGCAGAAAAGCCTAACTCATCTCACTCCTCAAAAATTCAAAACTTTTATCTTCTCTCCCTTGCAGTAAACTGGTTTTGCTGCCCAGGGGTGCTGAGCTGAGAGCACTCCAGCATCAAGGTGTCTCCTCACCCCTAGCTGGGGCTAAAACTCTCAGATCACAGTGCAAAAACCCCACTCCAGGTCTACCTTGCACATTCATGGAGATTTCCTCAACAGAGAGAAGATAAAACAGTCTCTTCTGCTGGTATTTGTAATGGTGGTGCCTGGGAAATGCCTGCCATCACGTTTAATAACCCAACTGCTTGCATCAATACATGCCCAACTCCTACCAGAATGGCAGCGCCCACAGAGCAGATCCCTTTACAGAAACAACCTTGAGTGGTGTCTTCAGGCAGGCTTTTATTCACTTCAGCAGCAAAACTAATCTTGTAATGGGGAGGCAAAGATCCTGCTGCACCCAGGACTTACTCAAGCCCCAAGATCGCAGCCACACTGATGGTTATTGCCTGCCACCGGTGGGCTCTGGAGCCGGACAGTGGGAGCACAGGCTCGGTGATGGGCTTAAAGGGCTGAGAGCCTTTAGGGACGCTGAGAGCCCGGGTTAGGGAGGGTGTTCCCAGCCGGGTGACGCTGCAGGCTCGGGTCGCCGGTGCCACCTTCTGGACACACACACGCCAGCGTTGCTGACCTTCCCTTGGGATGGAAGAACAAGGAAAGCAGCTTCACTTCACCCACCAGCCCTGCAGCCCCGGCAAGCACAACCCAAGACATCTTTGCAGTGCATCCTGCCTTCTGTGCAAAAGTACATCCGAAAAGACAGGTAAAGTGCTCTCCCTTTAGCATTCCTTCTCCAAGGGTTTCTGAGAACAGCCAAGTATGGCAGAAGCAGTGGCAAGACATGGCACTTGTTTAGGAGACATCTGTGCATTTTAGGGATAAAAAGCAGGGGTGCACAAAAGCACCCGTCTAATGCCAGAGGCACTGTCTCGGGGGCTCACAGGGTATTAATTTCAGCAAGGAATAGCCTTGGGAGACGGGCCCAGCTTGCCTTGCTGGCCAGTTGGCTTCAATGGCCATGTTTGGGTGCAGACATCACAAAATCTTGCCATTTATGTCACCAGCAGTTGTGTTCTCACAGGGAATTGTCCTCTTTAACATCCAAGACACAAACTGGTGTGCGTGGTTACATCACAGGCATAACTGAGAGCAAGGCTAAGGTTAGAGAGGCCACCTCATTCTGAAACAATCCGAAATTATATCTCTCACAAACAGCAGCTGCAGTTCTTCCTATTTGTTGCAGCTGCAGAGCGGGACCCAACTGCTGTGTTCCAAGTGGCAAACAGGATGCACATACCCAACAGAACCCTCAAAACCAGCCTGCAGAATAAATAATGTTGGGAACAACTTTTAGTGCAGAGAAGATGTCTCCAAGGAATGGTTTTAAAGAGTACAATTAGGAGTGGCAGACCAGAGAGGCTGTGAGGCTGGAAAGAAATGTCTGAACTGGTAGAAAGCAAAGAGGAGCCAAAGGAAAGAGCTACAGGGACGGGAAGCAGACAGGCAGCAATGAGAAGCTGCAGAGCACTGAAGACTTGTTCTTTTGCTAAGATGGAACTTCAGAAATAGAGAGTTCAAAGCTGTCAAAAGCTTCCAGCAGCTGCAAGCATGCAGCATTTGAAACAAAGGGCTCCAGTTTCGGGGCAGATTTCTCAGGGATTACCACAGCATGTGGCAACAGAGGTGATGGGTCATATAAAATGCATAGGTAATAAAAGGTGGTCTGCAGTGGGAACTTAAATGATCTAAGTCTTATATGGATGCTGCTGCACTTCTATACTGCAAATGACACTTGTTCCCATTTCAGAGACCAGGGCTCAGCAGTGATGTGAAGTCAGGCTGAAGGACCCTTAAGGCAAATGCACAGCAATAGTAAGGCCATATATTTATTTCAGAAATGAAACATTTTTTTTCATTGCATTTATTCTTAAATACACACAAAGTTATATGATAAACATCAGCCCTGTGGCAATTAAAGCCACACTGCAGCTTTGATATTGCCATATTGCTGTTATTTAACCCAGTTTCAGATGCTGACCCATCCAGGTTGCCAGTTTTTACAGTTGAACTCCACTTGAGTTTAGCTGCTGCACGGAAGGCTCAAATATACGTACTGCTTGTTCATGCTATGGCTTCGCTCCATTTATTTCAATGTAGATTTATTAAAAACAGCAATAGGCTATCTTCCACAACAGTGTAATCAGAGTAAGTGATGATAACAGCACTTTACTCACGTCAAGGCATCTAATTCCTGCTGTTGTTAATCTCAGTTCCCACAGTCCTCCAGGAAGGATGCAGACAAATCTTGCTGGAAGTTTCAGTGCATCTGGGATTCTGAGCCCTGCAGAAAGGGATTCATAGATGCATTCTCTTTACCACTGGTAAATACTTAGCATGATTTATAACAAAAGGGGTCGGTGAAGGACTTTTACTCTCACTGAGCATGATCTCTATTTATAAATTTTATCATTTCCGGTCTTTTTTGATTTTAAAAGCATCTTTAGCATGCAAGCAGCTGTTTAATGCATTTTGGCCTCAAAGCAGGGAATTTGCATTAGTATTCCCACTAGAATGTTCGTCCTTTCTGTCCATGCATTAAGTCTCTGTTTAAAATCTGCCCATGTCCCTAATCTCCCTGGGGAGCTTTCCCTGAATATTCAATGCTAGTCCACAGTCTGTAACAAAAGAGGGAGGGGGGGAAAAAAGAGGAAGAACAGTGTTTATGCATAAAGTTCAAGAGCCTTTTCACGTAAAAAAAACATATGCACACACAAAAGCACCTCAGCTACAGAGCCTGGCATTTCCACAGCAAAGATGTGACACGGTGTGCAGTTTTTCAAGTTAACGAATTTACAATAAGGGCATCAGACATCTGAGCTCCAGATGCACTCATTCAGGCTGCAAGGGCCATAAATAAAATAGAAAAGAATGCTCTGACTCTTAACATGGGGTTTACAGAGATGTGGTAAAGGTCTAGCAGATGGGTTTTGCTGTCTCAGCTTTTACCTGTGTAACAAAGTAAATGCATAAAGCTGCTTACTGGTTTCTTCAATTCAAAACCTTTGCATTTGCTCCATATGTTCCCATGCAGATAGGGCTAATGTAGACAATGAGCAAAATCCTACTCCTCGGGGAAGCTGGTGGCAAAACTCCCACTGGCTCCAGCAGGCTCTGGGTGTTGCTCAACATAAATGCAATTGGCTGCACTTGACCAACAGCATAACCAATGCTGTAATCGAATTTGTATTCTTTCATCAATGAATCTGCCACCCCACACCACTGCTGGTGCTGCTGCTTCAGTCCAACAGTTCTTGTGGAAGAGCAAAACCAGTGGCACAACTTCTGCCCCAAAACTGGGGTCGCTGCAGCCTCAGCCCATGCTGACCGCCAGCTCTCTCCCACGGAGGGGTGAGAAACCCCCTTTCAAATTAGGACAAAGTATCAAAACATATTGTCGTGCCACTAACTTTGTTTTGCTCAATCCATGTGCTGTTCCAACAAAGCAGAAAGCTGGAATCACAAATTCGACAGTGTATCACATAGCAAAATTTCTGATTTTCAAAAAAGTTTGCCAGTTGAGAAATTAATGTTTTCCCCCATCATCACCATCATTCAGTAGAGCTTCCATAAACATCTGAGCATTCTTGTTGAAGCCAGTCTACTGTCTGGACAGATAGCATGGAAATTTTACAGTCCATTTCATCCCTGATGCCTAAATGTAGTGCTCACTGTTAATAATGGGATACACACACAGAGACACAAATGAACACACATGCATACACTGACATGCTAAGAGAAGAAAACATTTCTGACATGTTCTTTAATTGCTAGTGAAGGCAGATTCCTGAGCTCAGCACATACTTAGAAGTACATCTTCAAAACTGCATATCTGGTTGACTTAAGGAAAAATTGTGTCCTGTGAACAACTAAGCAATGCCTTCTAGTTTAGTGTTTCTGGAAAATCAATTCCTCTGTGTCTCTCTTAATTCTTAACAAAATACATCTGCTCACCTGTACTACTTAGTTTTAAAATTTGACCATTTGGGTGGCCATATTCAGCTTGGTAACTGGGGGTGCTCACCACTTCCAACACTTCACTCTGATCTGTCCCTGCAGACTCAGATTCTCTTTCCAGAAATACATGCAGCTATTTAAAGGTATGTTTGACTTACTCCACTTAATAACCAGGGGATATTGTTTTCCTCACAAGATTCTGGATTTAAAACTGAGAACAGCACTGAGAATAGGGAGATGACACGGAGAGGAATACCCAGTCTGGGATCAAAACCTGCATGAGGAGGAAGCATCAGAGGTAGCTCAAGGGGTGGGAGGTGGAACAGGCAGTACAGGGAACAGGCATCAGGGAAGTTGCTGGACTAATGCATGGCCTTATCCATCGTTGGATACGTCCTTCCAGAGCCCTCCTTAAGAGACAACACTTGGCTCAAGCAGTTCTGGCAGCCTGGGCTCTGCTTGTCTCTTCACACTTTGGCTCAGTCCCTACCCACAGTCCCCATCCTTGCCTGCTCTCAGGAATGCACACCCAATTCCAGTCAAAGCACTGGGAAAGATACAGGAGGAAGAAGAGAATAAACCTATTTGATGACCAATGACTCAGACTAACCAGAGATTATGCTTCAATTAGTAGGTTTGTTTCATCAATGCCAGTGCTTTGCTGTTTGTTTTACCCCTTTTAGGCTAGGTCATTGCAATTTTTTTTCTCCATTTAATGGTGACATAACTAAGTGGCCAGGAGGAAGCTGTCTCACCTATCACAAAAACATAGAACTCAGTTATCTTAGGAGGCTGCTGCTCAACACAAAGCCATGAACTCCATATTTACAAATCTGCTAGGCTTTAATTCTGAAGAACGCATTTATTACCAAAATCCTGGTTTTATAAGCTGCAAATCAAGACACAGCTCTCTACCAGACTTATAAATTATGACCCCGTAGTGCCTTGCCATGAGATTTTGCTTTAGAAATAAAATTGTTTGTTTGACAGCAGAACATCTCAGTTCAGCCTTCTCTAACTACTCTTTAGCCTCAAACCAGAATGAAACAGCTCTGGAATTACACATGCTCTTAATGTCCTCTTAGTATCTACCAGATTTAGTATAAAGGCATAATGGTGAGTTTTTAAGTCTGATATCTGCTTCATTAGCAACATTTTCAGTATCTGGCTACTTTGCAACCCTTCGCAGCCAAGTAAAACAGGTCTAGTGCATAATCAGTCAGTCATGTGGGTTTTTTTGTTTTGGGGAGGCAGTGCTAGAGGTTTCCCAGATATCCCTTATTTCAAAGCAGGAAAAAAGCCCACAATGGCCAGCTCTGTACCAAACCACAGGTAAGCAGATTTCAATGGTCCAAGGTTAAAACTGGCCTCCAGCTAGCTGCACAGACCTATCCCACAGGTATTAAACAGGAAACTTTTAAAGCTTAAAAATAGTTACAGCTATGTGACTTATCCTTTTTCAGGGATTTTTATCATGTACATGAAGACGAGAAGCTTTCCTCCTTTGAAATGTTTGTGTTTGACACTTCCTCTGTAGCACAGCAAGTCTGTTTTTCTCTCTTACACAGGCTGTGGGCTGAGTTCTGTTTTGTTATTTTGTTCTTTTTTTTCTCTCACAAATCAGGCTGTCGGCAGCACGGGAAGTAAGTCTGTAACTGGGACACATAAGAGTTCTGTTCTGAGCCTGCATCGCTGTGCCCATAAAGTCACCCTTGGAAACAGGAGCACACAGTGAAAGGCTTTTTGCTATGGTTTATTTAGCTGAAAAGGAAAAAACATAATTCAAGTAAAAAACTCCAGAGATTCGAGATGCTAAAGGGATGCAGGCTGTGATGCAGTCTCTCTGACCTTCCTGCTCCTGCAGGCCACAGCCACTAAAGAGCACTGTGTTTGAATATCTGCTTTTGTGGGGACAATGCTTTTTGGCTGGGAGACAAACCTGGTTTTCTCGGACTGATATGAAAGCTAAACAATACCAGATGCTCCTCTCCTGTTCCCACTCCCAACACCAAGGGAGTCCAGCCCCATAGCTGTGCACAGCTCGTTGCTACACAAATTGCTTTAGCTTGCTCTTAACTTCTTCCCCTGCTCCTTAACCCCTGCCTCCTATCACGGCCCATAGCTGTTCTCTCCACATGTCCACACTTTGATCCCAGCAGACCCACCCTGTGTGTCCCCAGATGCCACATCCAGCCATCTCCTCCCAGGTAGCCCAGCTCCCCAAATGTGGATGTCCTGCGGGGCCCTGGAGCCTCTCTCCACCATCAGATGCACCATGCTTCACCAGCCCAGCCATGTAATCAGCAGCTGCACAACCACCAAGCTGCCAGTAGCATGTGGCAGACCAACTTCTTGGCAACTATTAATCATACATTGCATAAGGAACCTTCATGCAGCGTAGTCTTTCCACTCCCGAATCATGTAAAGGACATAAAAGCTGTTGGCCGTGCAGAAAAGTGAACAAAATGAGTGGTAATTAACTCATGACTACAAAGGCTAACAACTTCGGCATTTGCAAAGGGGATCAGAGGCAGCTGAGCTGAGAAAGAACTGTAGCAGAGCAAGTAATTGCCTGGGAGCAAACAGTGCCAGAGTGCTTATTTTAGAATGAATAGTCATGTTAGTTAACTAGAGCTAACTACTGAACAAATAACTCACATTACAGCATACCGAGGTACACTAGATGCATCCTTTGATCCACTGCATCAAAGGAACTGATTAGGTTCCTTTGGAGAAAGGCACCTAATCATTGCAGCATGAGATATTTACACCGAGCATGAGCATGTGGTTTGCAAAGGAGAGGAGCCAAATTAAGAGTTTTTCTATAAGTCAAGGCGTGTGACCATCAGCTCCCTAACTCCTGTCCCTGTCAGGATGGGCAAGCCATGGTGCACCACCTGTCCTTGACATTTGTGACCTTCTCACACAACTGCAGCCTCTAAGCACCAGGATTTGGCCTGCTTTGAGCATCATACTATGCAGCCTGCCACACCCTTCATGCTAGACCATGATTATGGCTCCCATGGTTTTCAAGAAGTAGAGGAAGAGAGCTGGGATTTTGGGAATGTTTCTTAAGGCAGCCAAAATTCATCCTGAAAACTGTAAGCAAAATGCATTCTGATTATCACCATGAAAGTAAACACATCTCATCTGGAATCACCCATGAATTGAGGAGCAAAAGTTTCTTTTTCATATGAACTGCTTGACACTGGTCATAAACTAAGGGATTTGACAGGCATTAAAGATTCACTTGTCAGCTGCTATGTCCTTTAATAAGCTTCCTAACATCTATACTGACAGAAGCAGCGTGTTCCCAATTGAGCAAATCAGGATGTCCCTGTCCAGGTTTCACTGTAGTTCTGAAGACCTGGAGAAAGAATTGAATTCAGTGACTCTTCTGCCCCCTTTAGGGACATAATCTACTAAAGAGATTTTCTTCAGACTCAGCTTTTGTGGAATGGACAATAAAAATACTAACAATTTCCAGCAGCTGTATAAAGTGTGTGTGGCTCTTTGCGTTCTACTGAGGAGAAATTCACATACCAAACCCTCATGTTGTGCTCTGCTATGTCCTGTTCTTGCATCTCCTGTTCCAGTCCAGGCCCACAGCAAACTTCACCACATGCATTCATTCACAGCTTCACATCCATACCCCAGCTCATAGGGATGGCCTTGTTTGTAAAGCATTTGATAGAATTTAGGGGTTCTCTACCACAGGCAGACAGTGACTGCTTAACCCAGCTAAGCCATCTTAATCTGTTTTGCACTCTCACCTGTAATATGGAGATGATAAAATTCCTTGACCTTTCCAGCTAAATATTCTGCTTTTTAAATGGTACACTCCTTAGGAAAGAGGGTCAGCCACATACCCAGAACAAGCACAAATCACCCTCTGCTTTAATTCTTTGGCATCTCTGGGTAAACATCAGCTCCTGAGATGTTAACCAGCTTTTGTTTAACCACATTTTAAAAGGTGAAGCCAACTGCAAAACAGACCAGGCAAATTCTCACTTTGGGCCCTCAGGTTTACCTGGTTTCCATCCTCCTGTCTTTTTGTGCTCTGGACCATTCCAGGCAAGTCTCCTGTGGGTCTCTTACACTTGTTTTGTGCCATCTTACGCTGCTGGAGCCGTGCGAGGAACTATAATAACAATGCTAACTGCTCAGCTTTGACAGGACATAGCTATTTTTACTGGATTACTTTTCTGGCACAGCCCATAAAGCACCAAATGGTTTGATACCTGTAATTTTATACTTGGAATAACACAAGGTATTTATACTTCTTTTGTAATGTAAGATAAAAGCAAACACCACATATGTTCTCATTCCAGTGCTGCTGTCTGGCAGCTATTTGCCCAAGGAGAACAAAATCCTGTTACATTACATTATACGTGGAAAAGTAGGAGCTATGGAAAAGAAATCATTAAATAGCTAACTTATTCCCCTGTTAGCACTAGACTGCTCCCTGCAGCATGTTTCAGAGTGTTTTGTCCTGTCTGGTTTTACAAGTTTCACATTACTTTCATTTATATATTTAATACAGCACCGAGTCCAACGCGGTTTGGTGCTGCTTATTTACCTTGCCTTTCAACTACAGGACTCAGTGCTAGACCAGCTGTTCACATAGAGTCAGCTCCAAAACTACTGAAAGAAATATCTGGACTCTTTCCACTGACTCTAACAGGCTTTGGATCAGGCTCAGGAAAAGACGATGAGCGCATTTCATGTAAGACTAAGCAGGTTACAGTCAGCAAAGTATAAAGGGGATTAGCTGTGTGCAGTCCTAAGGCACATTGCTCTGCGTGCTGAAACAACTGGCTAACACACTTTCACTTCCACAGAGAGAAAGGGCCAGATTTGTTTCTGGTGCTCTGCCACTGATCTGGAATCTGACCAGTTAGCCTCATTACAACTGGGATTTTCCTAAACTGGAGGTGAGAAAATTTATTTCCTAAAAATGCAAAACCAATAAGCAAATCATGGTTTGGGTTGGAAGAGACCTTAAAGATCATCTAATTCCAAACCCCCTACCGTGACCTTTCTGCCTTTAAGTTTAGGTCTCTAGACCAGAGGTCCTATGGAATGGGTATCAGGACAAACACCATGTACTCTGTAAGGAAAAGATGGATTCTCTTGTTCTTCAGAACCTGAAATGGGACGTATTTGGCTTAAAACTCATACATTTAGGCCTTTCTGTCATCAAAACAGATGAGCAGCCCCAAACCACCAATCTGTGTGTATCTGACAGGGCATTGATACTACAACATCCCCTGCTGTGTATGCTTCAAGTGTGTGACTTCTGAAAGCTAGAACACCTTTTATCAGGAATTATTTTATCAGTGGGGGATTAATTCTGAGCAATGCAATCAAATGAGGACGGTGGTGTGCAGTTATTCTTGCCACCCTTTCCAAGTTCACAGTAGAAGGTGTCAGCATTCGTGATGTTCTCAGGCTCTGAGAATGCTTTAATCAACCAGACTTTTCTTCCCTGCTTCCTCTATTCCCTGGGGACAGGGGACTTCATGGCACTGCTTTGTTGTACAACGTGTACAGTTATAACCTATGCTAAAAGTATGCCCTTAATGAATGAGCACTGGGTGTGTGTGTGTGTGTGTCAAGCAGAGAAGAATGTTCTTTTGATCTTCTGAGCTCCACCACTGTGGTAGATGGACGTCTAAACTGCTTTATTAATGCATTGAACTCTTCCATCATTTCTCATACAATACTTAAGGAGTAATCAGAATTTCACCATGGTGTGACAAATCTAGCTGGATGTTAGGCAGCAGGGAAAAACCTGATTATTTATCTATTTATCCTTCTATTTATTTATTTAATAATTTTCCAGGTGGTTGGGAGGAATATATCATGTGCCTGACACTCTCTGAGACAGCCAACAGAAGCTTCTCAAATTTCTGTTCAATTTCAAAGCAGTTTCCACACAATATAGGAGCTGTATTTAGCTTTAGGTACAATTCTGAAATTCATTCAAATGAGCAAGACTACGTATTCAAAGCTTTTATTGAGGCTAAGGCAGGATCTGAATAAGCATGCTCAAAAAGCATACAGGTATCTAAACATGATGATAGCAATGGTTTTAGCCCCAGCACATAAACAGCAGTGGAAAACCAAATAACCCAACTGGTTTGAGGCCACAGAAAGTTTATATGCAATTGCCTGTGGGAAAATGATGTATAAAACCTTGATAACCCTTCCACATATATGATTCTAATGTAGTGTTGTGACAAAAACCTGTGAATCCACCCAAATTTTCCGAGATTGAATGACATAGCTATAAATGACAAGGATGAGAGAAACAGATGCAATGCTTTGTAAAACAAACAAATCAAACTACCGCTTCACAGGCAGCTAAGCTGACCTAATAAGCCACTTGCAAAAGTGAGAGGTCAAGTCTCTCAATCTCTTTCCCAGCCTCTCAAGTGCACTTGCAACAGCTCTGGTACTCTTCTGATCATAGAATCACAGGATGGGTTGGGTTAGAAGGGACCTTAAAACACATCTAATTCCAAACCTCCTGCCATGGGCAGTGATGCCACCCACAAAATCAGGATTCTCAAGCACAATCCAAGCTGGCCTTGAACACTTTCAGGGATGGAACATCCACAGCTTCTCTAGGCAACCTGTTCCAATATCTCAACACCCTCACAAGCAAAGAATTTCTTCTAATATCTAATGTAAACCTATTCTCTTTAAATTTAAAACAACTCCTCCTTGTCCTATGACTACAGACCCTTGAAAAAAGTCTCTCTCCAGCTTTTTCAGGGCCCCTTCAGGTACTGGAAGGTGCTTTAAGGTCTCCCTGGAGCCTTCCCTTCTCCAGGCTGAACAGCCCAACTCTCTCAGCCTGTCATCACAGCAGAGGTGGTGCAGCCCTCTGAGCATCTCTGTGGCCTCCTCTGGATTTTTCCTAACAGGTCAATGGCCTTCGTAGGTTGTGGGTCCCAGAGCTGGACACAGCACTCCAGGCAGGGTCTCACAAGAGTGGTGTAGAGGGGAAGAACCACATCCCTTGGCCACGCTGCTTTCGATGCAGCCCAGGACACAGCTGGACTTGTGGACTGTGAACACACATTGCTGGGGTACATCAAGCTTCTCATCAACCAACACCCACAAGTCCTTCTCCCCAGGGCTGCTCTCAATCCATTCTCTGCCCAGTTGGTATTGATGCTTGGGATTGCCCCAACCCATGAGCAGCACCTAGCACTTGGCCTTGTTGAACTTCACCAGGTTCACACAGGCTCAGCAATCAAGCCTGTCCAGGTCCCTCTGGATGACATTCCTTCCCTCCAGTGCATCAACCACACCACACAGCTTGATCTCATTGGCAAATTTGCTGATCCTTTACCTTAAATCTTAAATCACTTAGTCAGCTGACTTACCTCACTATTCTGCTATTTCTCCTCTAGCCTAATAGGTCACAGTGGCTAATGGAGGAATCCAACACATGTCAGAACCAGTGCAAGGTAAGCAGCAGAATGACCAAGAGCAAGGACATCTGGGAGAGCAGAGGACTGGGGACAGAAAGCTGAAATTGTCTGAGGGTGTGTCACAGAAGCACTGTCTTAGTGCAAGAACTTGTTATTAGAAGGGGTATCGAACGGAGAAGTGGACCAAGTAAGGGTCCTGTTGCTTTGGTGGAGAAGCAGGAATCCTGTATGTCTGCAGAGCCTTTCATGGCTAGAAAAAACCATGTACATAAGCAGCAGCTGCAGCACAGCCAGGAGCAGGGGATGTATAATCTATATGCAAATAGTTGCGCAGTTCCCCTATGAAAGCATGGGGCCAACGGCACAGTCCCAGTAGCTCCACAACATGTCTGCATCAAGCCTTCTGTTTCTGATGTTCTGCACTTCATGTGCATGGCTGGACAGCACAGCACACACCCAGAGCTGCTCCTGCTGGGAGCTTCATGTTCTGTAGCTGCAGTGAATGCTCACAGTGCTAATGTCCAGAGCTGCCAGGCATGCAGCAACTAGTTCAGAAGTGTCTGCTCCCCACAGCTACCAGACATCTGGAAAGCCCAGACAAACTTAGGAAGCTCCCAAAATCTGCCTAAATGTGATTTCCAGGTGGAAAGAGTAGAAATGCCTAGGAAAAGGAAGTCTGCAGTATCTGGGAAGCCCTTTGCTACCTGTAGAAAAGCAAACATGGGACAGCAAATGTTTAGGAATGTCTGTTCTGAGGAACTGAAGGCAGGGCTGGAGCTCAAGTCTCAAATTCTTCACCTGTCTTCTCTACTGACTTGATTTACCACAACTGCCCTTTACAACAAGTTCGAGAGGACGTGCCTTCACGTCATGGGAATATGAGAGCTGTCTTGCAGTTCGGCTTCAAAAACATTGCTGAGGCCATTAAAAAAGCTGAAGGAACTTACTTCAGGTCTAGACACCCATAAAGAAAGTAACTGTAAACAAGTAAGAGACTGTGTACTCATGTGAGAATCCACCCTTCTCTCTCTCCTTTATATGGCCATTGGTTTATAAAATTAATTACTTGCATTTACCTCACAGAGATTCAATTTTAATTAATATTTGTTCAGTGCTTTGAAACTCTGATGGAATATATCACATTATTGTGCATCATGATTAATACAGTGTAAAAGTGATGCCAATGGTGTTGCTCAAGCAGAATGCTGAAAGGGGACCCACTCAGTTTCTGATTTTTTAAAAAGGAGAACGGAGATGAAGAAGGTTTAGGAAAGCATTTTAAAACTCAGCCTAAAGAAAAAGGGAGAACTGGGGAGGAGAGGAGCTAAAACAGTTTTCAGAGGAATTTACTGTGCAGGGTGCATTAACTCCTGCAAAGGTAGAGTATAAGCACCTACGGCAAAATCCTGACTCCAGTCAAGTACATGGAAAATGTTTCACTGACTTCAGGGAGGTGAGGATTGTTAGCTTTTGTCATAATTTCCAGCAGATGCATCCCCTACACAGGTTTGCAACTTTGCACAGTTGCTTGTTTATAGTTTAGGTTCAGGAAATAACCTCATCAAGCCAGGGCATGCTCACCATGTAAAAGTAACTGCTCAGCTTCTAATCTTTCTACTACATCCCACACTTGGAGTAAATTTCTCCATTCTGTTAAAGAATTTGGATCTGAGCTACGTATTTAAGTTGGTGGCAAAATTCCAATTAAATGGAACCAGCATAGAGATCACTGTAGATTTTGTAATAAACATGGGAAGCAAACCTCCTGTGTTTAACATTGGTTATAACTCATATACACCCCTGGAATTCAACTCATTTACTCAGAAGCCTGTAGAATTCCTAATTAATTCCTGACCGGAGAAAAAAATAAAAGTAACAGAAATTCAGACAACTTATTTTTTTAAGCATACATCCCTCATACCCAGCAGGATTAAGATTGGAGAAACATGTTCCTCACCACTTCTGGATAAGGCAGAGATAAAGAGCACATTTTTCAGCTGAAAGCTTTGCACCTGTGAGGCTTAAAGGAGAAAGGTTAAAAAGAGTATCAGCTGAGAGGCACCAAAATTTAAAAGAAAGTACTTGAGAGCTTCTAGTATTAAGAGGAGTCACTATGCAGTAGGAGTCTATAGCTACTTTAGGTAGGAAACGAAGTGGAAAGTGCTCTAAAATACAAATTTTGATATATTTTTTTCTTAAATGATTCAAGACTGTTATATGGTGTATATGGGGCTCTTGGTAAGCTATTAAGGATCCTTTTCCAAGTGGTGTGTGATGGCTTCCACCTTCTCAAAGTACTCCCATACAGCACAGGGAATCTTAGAAGTACTATTATTCTAAACCAGCTCTTAGGGTGAGCTTTCTAACAGTGCTATAAGTAAAAATGTTGTACTACAGCAAACCAGCAGTTTGGTGTTTATGCAATTGCTAGACCAAATGTAACGATGAAGTTGCACACAGCAACTTTCCCTTTCACTACTGTTCTGTGTGCCTTTAACGGTAGTGCAGGCTCTGGAGCATGTAGGCTTTAAGTTCTCTGTCCCAGTGCTTGTACAGCTGTGTCCACAAATGTACATATCCAGTAAAACCCACGGAAATGTTCCAGGATTAAGCTTAGATAGCTGCAGCTCTGGTAACTCACATGTAGCTCTCTGCTTTGTGTTTAACAGAGAATTTTCATGAATTTCTTGCAGCACCTCACACTGTAGCTCAAAGTGCTGACAGTTGCTTTCCTGTTCTGGTGGAATAAGCAACATCATTTTTCCATTTAAACTCAGTAGTCAAAATGGGTTGGTGTATGAATTACATCATGTTGCAGCTCTATGGATCCCAAGGGGAGATGATATCAAGGGACCAAGGAAAAAATTCAAGCCTAAAGCTTTTACTGACTGAAAGTTAAATGCCTGATACTTAAGTCCTGTGAAACCAGTGCTGTGTTGCTCATTTAGACAGATAGGCTGTGCCTCCTTCCTCACAGTGGTCATTAATAACACACTTAGTCCCATCAAACATGGCCAATGTTTCTTTGAAGTCTGTCTTTATTATGGCTGGAGATAACATTGGGCAGGAAGTACAGAGGAAAAATCATTTCACCTACCACTTGGCAAGGGTGCTTTCAGGGAAGGCCACTGAAGAGATGCTGTGTTTTGGAGGGGTCTTAATTTTGCAGCGGGGCCAGAAGAAAATGATACCAGAGATCAGAGTACACAGGGCTATATGCAAGCCAGGGATCTTTATCTAGTGATGTCTGCACTGAGCTGACAGGACATGAGGACTTTGTTAGACGATACTGTTCCTCATTTTAAGACCTCAGGAAAAAACATCATCCTGCTAAATAAGGTATTTCATTACTTGTTTGCTTCACTGTGTGTCCATCTACATTCTCCCTGAGTTTTTTACCTGGCTAGGTCTGTCCTTCTCCTACTGGCTTATACTTTTTTTCCCCAATAGGGTGAAGAGGAGCCCAGTAGTAATTTTAAAAAAACACACACCTGTATGGAAAGTATCTGAATTGCCTCTAAGCCCATCTAATCAGTCCTAACACTCCTATCTCACATGCTTTTCATAGTAGGTTCTCGCAGTTCTCTAACCTTTAAACTTACGTTTCTGCCTGGTTTTAATGTTAGAACTTCTTTTATGGTTCTGTTATGTCAAGAACAGGAGCAGCACCTAGTAAATCAAGCCTCTGGCACAAATCTGTTAATTTATTTCTCTGGCAAGACTTGTATTCCTTCAACATAGAATCTGGCAAAGTGAACTCTAGTCAGGCAGTTTAGTCACTCTATATCCACAAATGTCTTCAGATTCTGAGCATCTTCTTATTTTCCCCTAAGTATTCTACATACATTTTCCAGCCTCAGTGTGAATGATTTCTCATGTTACATTGAAATGAATGTTGTTCAGATGACCACGTCTTTTCGAGTAGTCTGGACCTTGGTGTACCACCCTGTATTCACACCTTCAGTTTGTGGTGTTCACCAACACCATACAGCCAGTTGCAGAGGCTCCTGTAGACTGCTAAAAGACTGAAAAGCATTGGGACTGTGTTAGTCTTCTGCTGGATCAAATTCCCCTATGGATACTCCCATTTCTTATGAGTCTTACTTCTGGGGAAGTTCAATACATCAACTTTAAACTATTTTAATGCTAGACTGGATTTTTACCACTAGTGCTGGCTATATCTGTATCAGGTCTGCAAATCAAAAACCCTGATGGTGAGGGTTGTGTTCCCACTATGTGGATTTTGTGTGTGTGTGTTTTGTTTAGGGCAGCTCATGCCTGTTCTCATGGACTTCCCCACTTGTGAGTTGTGAAGGGTGTCAGGCATTCACCTGTGGTGCAGACTCTGGTGATCCACCTGAAAACTTCATGTTCAAGTCAAAGTGCAGTACGTGGAGACAATCTGCTTCAAACCCATGCTCTGGGCTCTAACTCATTTAACAGCATCAAAGTGAGAATCTGCACTAGTGCTGGAGCATAGATCAACAGCTGTCAGACAGTCTGGGAGATTACTGTTGCCATTAATGAACTTAATCCGCATCTGGAGAAGGCACACAGGGATGGGGAAGATTTCTATCTCTTTGTTAGTTAATGGGAGAAGCTTACAAAGCCAATCTTCAAAGCAGACACAGCTACAGATATGAAAAAAGAAAACATTCCCTGTTCACGTGCCTCCAGTTTGATCTACAAGAGGTCTAATAATATGATGGCAGAATACATTTTGATGTAATGGCTTACTATGTTTAGTGTAGAGATCAAATTAATATCAGGATTGACTTTTTATTTGGGGTAGGGAGGGTAAGAAAGGCAGAGCAAACCCCCCATTATCTGCTGTGTACTGAGCATATACAGAATACTCTGAGACAGCTCTGGAAACAGGGAATATTTTAGCTAGTGGTATGCTATGCAATCACTTAATGAAAATATGTAAATACCAAGAAAAGCAAATTGCTCCGCCCTGGGGGAAGGGGGCTGGGGGGGTTAAACATAAGTGTTATTACTGCTGTGCAGTTGTTAAAAAACCACCACCATACCAGATGAAAGTATTTTGTCACTTAAGACAGCCTAATACCAGAAAGCATCCCCAAAACATGCTGAAAGGCAAATGTCAGTATAAGGTAGACGGTGATGCTTTTCAAGTTGCTCACAACATGGAAAAGACTAAGAAGCAATGCTGAACTGGTAACTGGAACAGTGTTAGTAAAATGTCAAGTTTTATTGTGTATCAGGTAACTTTTCAGAAGCACACTCTCAAGGAGTTTCTATTCCACAGAAGATGTTAAGTAGAAAAAAGTAAGACTACATCTTCCAGAGGTTAGGTCCCATGCTCACATAACTGCTCCTTCCAGAAATGAAGAAACAATACAGCCTTTTCCTGCAACCTCCTTAGTTACGCAAAATCACAACTCAAAACCGTAGACTGAGTCACTAACAGCATTACAGACAGACACAAAAATCCATCTATGTCCCTTTTTTCCCCTCTCCCCTCCCACTTGCTTGAATATGCAAACATTTCAAGACCAAGTGTTGTTGCTGACTGTTTCTGTGGCACTTGTACAGGTGGGAACTGGACAAGCATAAGGTGGTACAGGCAAATCAGGGGAACTGCTGTGCCATAACAAAGCTCAGGTGGACCTGTGCTGTATAACAGATAAGTTTCAGTCACCCGTGCTGGCTAAAGTGTGGCAGGGATAAAAGAAAGGCCAAGTGCCCTCACAGCCATGCTGCTTGGGAGGGCGTGCGTGGGTTGGTCTCTTTGTGTGAGCTCCAACTCTCAAGGTGCCTGAAGTGTAGTGAAAACAACCCCCAGCATCAGCTCTTCTTCCTGCTTGATTTTATGCTGTGGTCACAGCTGCATAGGTAAGGATGTTATTTTGCTTCTCTGGCACTGAGCCAAACCCCAGAAGTTTGTATTAGAAAAGTGGCCTGGAAAGTACTGCACTAACAGACATGCAAAGCCTCTGACTTCTGGGGAATAACCAGCTTTGAAGTAAAATATGCTCAGCAATAATCCATGCACACTTCATTAATTTCAGAACTGCAGCAGCAAAGTACTACTTAGAAAAAGCTGTGAGATAGTAATGAAGGGTTTGCAGTTTATTTTTATTTTTAATCCCAAAAGCTCCTTATCTTCATTCTCCATGTTTTTTCATTCAATTTACAGTAGTTTAAATTAAAGCTCATCTAACAAAAAAATGACACGTTAACTTTGACTAACCTCTTCACCCAGTTCCTTGATGAGAATCCTTTCTTCCTCAGGGAATAAATGCAACAAATTTATGATTGCTGTGTTGCTTGTTTAAGATAACTTTTCTTTGCACTTTGTGTCTAATGGAATTTGGCTGATCTGGGATATTTCAGCACTTTAAATAACTAAGATAAGGAGGGCAGCGGTTCTTGTCAAGCCTTAACTAACACAAAAGGGGCTCTAGGCACCAAGCTGCCAGAAAGGCAGTATTTTATCTGTCAACATGCACGCTTCTCTCTCTACCACACCCAGCCAAGTCTGAGAACCCCCTAACGCGTGCTACTGCCTTATATGAAACTTTACTGCTCAAATTTGAGTCGAAGCTTAGACACAAACCAAAGAGCAGCTGCATCCTAATACTGCATTTAAGCACAGGTGTGAGTTGCTGGAGCACGGGGGGCACTCGTGCCCTCCCTGTCCCCTCCCTCCTGCTGGCCTGTGCAGCTCCAGGGTGTGCCATGCCCCAAAATCTGCGATACACTGGGAATTCAAAGAGCCCCAAACCTGGCACAAGGGGTGCAGCGCTGGGCTGGGCTGGGCTGGGCTGGGCGGGGGAACAGGGACATCTTGCTGTGGCAGCCTGCTATTACTGCTGCGAGACTGAACGAAGGAGCAGGAGTTTGTTTGTGTGTTTGTTTGTTTATTGAGGGTTTGGTTGGTTTGTTTGAACACTTCAGTTTCTCAAAACGTGGCTCTGAATGAAGCGATCCAGCCCAGTCTCTTCTCGCACGTGAATGAACACAAAGTAATTGAATCAAACCCAACTAGGCAGGGAAACAGGAGGAACAAATGAGCGGGGATAGGGGAGCCTTCGCCTGGTCTGCTGATCAGAGCAGTCTTAAACTGGAATTTTAGACAATTTTTAGACGAAGAAACACAGCAACCCCTTTCGTTTGGAGTGCCCGCACACCGGCCCTGACCCTTCCCCGAGCCACGGGGTGCTTTCCTCACCAAGCACATGAGTTGCTGACAATTTCTGCTCCTTCCCACTGCCCCTGCCTGGTTTCAAATGAGCCTTGGTTTAAAATGAGCCTTCTTTTGAAATGACCCTGTTTTAAAATGAACCTGTTTTAAACAACGAGAGGCGTTCTCTGCCCCGCCGGCCCTGGGGCCTGAGGCCTCCTGCACCTCACACCTGCCTTTATTAGAAATGGTGTTTACGTGGGTGAGACCGGAGTTGTGAGCCCTCCCGGGGTGTCCCCACCCGTGTCCCCTCCGTCCCGGGGTGTCCCCACCCGTGTCCCGTCCCTCCCGGGCTGTCCCTGCCCCACTCACCGCGCTGTCCCCTCAGGATCACGCTCGGGCAGCGCCGGCCGC
>WBMV01004463.1:1303706-1424613 GCA_013396655.1 Campylorhamphus procurvoides | reverse complement strand
ACTGAGGGTGGCACTGAGGGGACACTGAGTGGGCAGTGAGGGGACACAGGGGGAGTGAGGGGACACTGAGGTGACGCTGAGGGGGACACTGAGGGGGCACTGAGGGGGGCACTGAGGGGGACACTGAGGGTGACACTGGGGACACTGAGGGTGTTACAGGGTCACTGAGTGGGTCACGGGGGTGGCACTGAGGGTGGCACTGGGAGTGTCACAGTCATGGAGGGGGTCACTGAGGGCGTCACAGTGTCCCTGAGAGTGTTACTGAGGGTGTCATGGAGGGAGTCACTGGGGGTGTCACAGTGTCCCTGAGAGTGTTACTGAGGGTGTCATGGAGGGGGTCACTGGGGGTGTCACAGTGTCACGGAGGGTGTCATGGAGGGTGTTGGAAGGGACCCACAAGGACCATCCAGTCCAGCCCTCAGCCCTGCCCAGGCCCATCCCCAGGAGTCACCCCTGTGCCCCAGAGCATCATCCAACCCCTCCTGGAGCTCTGGCAGCCTTGGGGCTGTGCCCACTGCCCTGGGCAGCCTGGTCAGTGCCCACCACCCTCTGGGGGAAGGACCTTTCCCTGACATCCACCCTGACCCAGCCCTGACACAGCTCCAGCCATTCCCTGGGTGCTGTCCCCGGTCCCCACAGAGCAGAGATCAGTGCCTGCCCCTCCCCAGGGAGCTGTCCCTGCAATGAGGTCTCCCCTCAGTCTCCTCTTCTCCACCAGGACACCCCAAGTGCCCTCAGTGTCCTCACATGCTGCCCCTCCAGGCACTGACCCATCCTCACTGCCCTCCTTTGCTCTCAATGCCTAAGGATTTTAATGTGCATCTTACAGATTTTCATAGTTGATCAAGTTTTCCTAAGCCTCTCACAGTTTAAGGAGCATTTAGAAGTTGCTGAATGTTTTCTTGCACATCCCTAAAATCCTGTTGGACACGCAATAAGGAGGACACGATGTTTGGAAAAACACCTGCAAGGATTCCAACTGAGACAAAGAGACAGCTTGTAGTGAAAAAAAAAAACAGGAGAGTGAGCTCTGACCCCTTGGAGGGGCTCCAAGGGGCAATTCTGGGGAGTCCTGAGGGTGGAACCACTGTTGGGTATAGTCATCAAATATGGTAATTGCTGAAAGTTACAGAACTGTGACATTTGGCTGGGGGTGCATGCATACTTTTATTGTGCACCTGGAAGCTTCTAATAAAGGGGCTACTTTATCTCCACTAACAGTGTTTTGAAAGCCTTTTGCAGGATTACGTATCACTCTAATGGCTTAATATCTTCCTTATATTGTCACGTTGCAACCCATTGTGGAGGCTTTGAGGCCACCTATATCTCAGCCAGGTATTTTCCCACACAGGGTCCCTGTCCCTGGTGGCAGGGTGGGGGTTTCCTCCGTGTCCCACGGCCTTGGCTGCAGGGTGAGCTGGGGAAGGCTGGGAAGAGACAGCTGTGGTGCCCAGCCCACTGTCAGAGACAGTCCAGATCCCCTCCACACCCGAACCTGCTGCCAGAGACCCGCTCTCTTCTATGGTGCTTTATCATTACTTTTTCCAGGACAAGCCCCGATCCAAGGCACATCGTAAAACCACTCTCGTGCAGTCGAATAGAATTGAAAAACTGAATGCAGTTTCTGCCGAACTTTTCTTCTGAATGAAGTGTCTGCCCAGCAATCCCCAAAGAAAACTCTGATCTAGCCATCTGATTCCACACACTGATATTAATATCTAACTTAATCACTGCTGTCTTTAGCTCATCTTTTTCATTCCAGTTTTATCCCTCACCATTATCCTGTGTGAGCTGGTGTCCTGGCTGGAGTTTATTTAAGCGAGCTGTCTGGCTCTGTCCCTGAGCTCAGCACTTAGGCTGTAGCATTTGTAAAGTGTGTGTGAGTGCTGCCGGATTACACGATCCCGAGCCTTGGCTTGTGGTTTTGATTCATCTGAAATTAAATGATGAGTGTGCCAATAACATCAGAGTGTGTTTCGCTGCTGGTCCTTATTGCATCCTACCTGCTCTGGTATTTATTGTATGTGCTTCCTGGCTGAGGAGTTGAGTCAGGCATTCTTCTCAGCCCTGCTGCCAAGCCAGTTTGTTCTGTTATCCAAGTAGCTTCCAGCTTCTTATTTATACTTTTTTTTGCCTTACCACTGTGATTTAGTGATTTATCTGCTATTTTATTCTCGCAAATAAAACTTTCTTCCCATGGAGGGCTCCCTGTGGTTTCCAGTTCGCTCCTGTCATCAGGAACAGATTACATGATTTTGCATTGCTTAGCTGTTCCTGACAAAATAATTGACATGTGAGAAATTGCTACATTGTAGCTGATATTAATTAATTACTCTTCTTGCTTCTTGTAACACCCCTGGGATTGTGGAAGGTGAAAGCAGGGAGACACGTGGTATGGAAAGACAGTCAGCAGAATTAAAGGATGTGCAGATTTGACCAAAAAAGAGAAAATGAGAAATACAGCACAAAAAAATGGAACCTCTTCCTACACTCCTAAGAAGTCCTGGAGTTCAGAGACTGTTTGGTATGCAAAGCTACAGGTTTTTTAACCTCTCTTTCTCTCCTCTTGCTTTTCCACTACTGTCCCTTCTTTGTGGGAATTGGTTGCCTTTACCTTCAGGGTGGTCTGACTCCTACATATCTAATTACCCTCTGAAAAATCTATTTCACTCATTTCAGACCTGAAGAAGGATTTTGTGCCAAAAGCTTGTCTATATTTCCCAGCTATGCCTGTGTTGGCCTAACTACCCCTGCAGGCCTTTTTTCCTGGTAATTTTGCAATAGTGACAGCTGTACAATAACCATCCAATTTTGATTAAGTTTTATTGGTATTGAAAGGTGCTCATTATTTATAGATACTCTCTCTGCTTTTTCCATATGGAAAGAGAAACAGATGGTTTAAAACACCATTATACCAGTACAGCTCTGTTCATGCTGGGGGTTATTTGCTGCTGCTTCTTCCCAGGCTGGCATTGCTCCCCTGCCCCCTGTACCACCCTGGGGACCCAACTTCTTTTGCTGTGCTGGCCACTCATCTCACAGTCACAAATGACTCCTCCAGAGCCCATACCTCTGGAGGAAACACTTCCCCCACCCTCCCAATCTTGTCCAGGTCTGGAGCTCATTTAGATGCTGGAGTTTTTATCTAACCACCTGAGTAAGCAAACAAACTTTTGGCAGAGGGAGCTCGAGGCTGTGTAAAGGGATCAAACAGCAAGTAGGCACATGGCTGGTTTGAGCTAACCTAACTCTACAGTGTGGTGGAATGAGGCAGTTGTACCCTCCTGTTTGGCTGTGTGTTGTGCCACTTCCATCCAGTTTTGGGATCTGATCCATTTGGAAAGTAGTTGGGGGAGTTTTTGAGGTTTTTTTGATGAGATTAATTTTGAGATTGGACGGGTCCCACATCCTGTAGAACACGTGGCTGTACAAATGGGAGCACAGTTACTGAATCCAAGGGCTCTGAGTTACATCTGCCTCTCATCACTCCCATAGGCATTCTTTCATATGTTCTGCTATGCATTAAGGTTTCCTATGATGTGCTAATTGAGTCATTACTTTATGCTAACCATACAGTCATGTGCTAGTCATTAACTGTCCCATATGTTGAACTCATGATGTATATCTTTAAATGCTGTATCTCCTGCTCTGCCAATCCCCCTTTATGTAATATCACACATATGCTGGCAACCTTCAGACTTTAAACTTCCTGCTTGTTAGTTTTGTGTATAATTCTTAAGTTAGACTTTGGAGCTCCTCCTTATTTCAGTTGTGTAATGATGGTAATTAAATCTACTGTGGCACATGTTTGAGAGGGGGAGGAAAGACTTTTGAAACCTCCCGTGACATTTTTGAAACAACCAGCATAGTAATGTCAGCATAAACCCTGTGTTCAGGTGAAGTTATGTTAGACTGTGGAAGTTTTGAAGGGTTAAATCCTCACAACTGGACCAGAAAATGTGACTCCAGCCAAGGAAATGTAGCTGGGAGGAGGCCAAGGGAGTTTCTGTCTTTCTGATGAGGAAGTTGATGAGTAAGTGGTCAGACAGGAGTGAGAAAAGATGGAAGGAAAGGTGTGTCACTCTCAAAATCCCAACCTGCAGAATCTCAGAGTAAAGAATTTATGGAATCTAGAGCTGCACTGAATTTTTAAGTTTTATAGGAAGAATATAGATTTATTCTGGCATGACTACTTACACAGCACACCCCAAGATTTACCAGAAACAGGTTGAATTGAACCCACTTGTGTGCAAAACAAAAAAAGGTTCTGAGTTATCCAATTATTTACTTTATGTTTGAGATGAATGAATACGGAATTTGGTCCTTTGTACTTTTTGTCTCAATGTGACACAGTTTTAGGTTCCAGGTGGAATTTGGACTATCCTCATTTCATACACTGTTCATTGCAGGAACTGCTGACCTGGAGAGAAATAGCTGCACCCTCACAGGCTTTTATCTTCCAAGCCCTGAAAGAAACAGCCAGAAGTCCTGTTGCGTGTAGATAAGAAATGACAAGTAAAGAGGCCAGGAGTAAGATCTGGGTAAAAAGTGGCTCTCCTAGGAAAAGCTAGTGCTCAAGCACAGTATGTTGTGGGCCAGGAAGCAATCCCTATGGAGAGGGAGGTAAACAGGCTGGAGCAAGAGGTTGTCTAACACCTGGCCTGGACTGTCCCAGCACCTGCTCTCTGTGTACCTCCTGCTTGGACAAAGCCAAGCACAGAGTGATTTCTTCCCCACTTGGCACTGTTGAAACTCCCAACTTCCCCGGGGACAGATTCCTCCTGCTGTGTAAGCCCAAGGGACGCAGCTGGGCAGGCACAAGCATTGCTGACGTACCCGTGTCTGCAAGCCTTTGCAATAACTGGGATCTGGGTTGTACCTGGCTGGAGTTATTGTGCTGAACCTGGTGTGCAATGCCAGTCACACACCGAGGCAAGGTAGCTATTTCTTTATTCTAGTTTGTGCAAAGTACAGACCTAAGTGGTAACCCACGAAAGGCTAGCTCGTCATCATTAAAACTTTAAGTTATTTATACATTTTAGCAAACAGAAGTATCAGTATTCATTGGATACAAGTTACAGAGTTCTCCCGTTAAAGTGTTCTATTTTCTATTGGTTCAATGATTCTCTCACTTCAGCTAATTAGTCCCCACGCTCAGTCTGCTTTTGAGTTGGGGTGGGGGGGGACGGGGGGGTCTGCAGTCAGTGGTCTCCATCCCTCCCTGCCAAAATCTCCTTTTACCCAGTTAGCCCTTCAGATTGTTGGCACTGTTTGTTCCTGCTTCGGGCCCTGTCTTGGGTGTTCTGCCAAGCATCCTTGAAGTCTCTTGGTTCAACATTCCATAGTGACCCATTTCAATAGATATATAATCCTAAGTTCCTTTTTTTTCTAAAGTTCTTTCTCCGTGGCTACACTGACCTTTGTTTTAGGGAAGGTAAGCACTTCATATCCTTCCTCCTCTTGCCGATCAAGCAGAGAACGTGACATGTAATTCTCTGGCTGCTCTGAACCCAGTTTTTCTCTTAAGACTCCATCAGAAAGGATGTTGCTTTCTCAAGAGGGCAGAGATGAAGAGCACAGTCTTTGTTCCCTGGTGTTTTTGAAGACGGCCTACTTTTGCACCAGGGAGATGCACTGAGGCACCTTTTATCCCTGATGGAATGTCAACAGCTTTTCTTGTGTTCGTGAACTCAAGTTCTGCATGCTACTGATGCCTAAAATCCTGGAAGATAGGCACTCAGATAAAACATTAATGGAGAAAGATAGACAGTACCTTTATTGGGAGTTCCGAGGCTCTGAGCCTCCGCTGGGGCTACAAAACATGCCTTGCTTCAACGAGGATCTCTGCACCCAAAAATCCCCAAAGAACCCCAACCCTTGGAATGTTACAGCTTTTATACTCTTCATAACAATTAACATATTCGATATCTATAACCAACCATCATTTCTAATTCCCTGGGTGGTCCAACCATCAGGGTCCTACGCTATGCCCCTGGACCACCTCCAGGGCNCCTCCAGGGGTTTCTGGGCTCTTCATTTTGACTTCAAGCTATCTTGTAGGTGTCTCTGAAAAACATTATGACCTTCAGAAAGCTTGAGAATGTGTGAGAGAATCACTTTAGTAACTTCTGACACCGCTTAATACGTGAGCAAGGAAACCTTTACTTCTAAAACTCTAAAAATCTACAAAATCCACACCAAACTTTTAGGCATCACTACCATCCCTGTCAGCTGGCTGGTGCCTCTCTAGCATCCAGTGGCCTGTAACACCAGGGGAAAAAAGTCCCTCTTTTTGAACTACACAAGGGAAAATCCTCCTAAATGTTAACTAAAGAGGCATATTGATTTATGCTGCTCATTAAAAGGCCATGTTCAGCATACACAGCGCCTTTTACCCACGGGTAGTTTACCCGCTTGGCATCGGGGTGGGCGGTCCGGGGGTCTCGCACAGGTACCAGGGGGGGCAGCAGTCCCTGGGTACATCCGAGTGCGGCTGTCCCGGGCTGTCCCCGGCGCTGGAGCCCTTCTCCAGCCCACCCCTGTGCAGGGAGCCTCACTGCGCTCCGGACGAGGGCGTGTTGCTGCTGCTGCTGCTGCGGCGGCGGGGATGGGTGGGCGGCACCGAGCTGCACCGGGTATTGCATTGCACGGCATTACACCGAGCTGCACCGGGCATTGCACCGAGCATTGCACCGAGCTGCACCGGGCATTGCACCGAGCATTGCACCGGGCATTGCATTGCACGGCATTGCACTGAGCATTGCACCGAACTGCACCGGGCATTGCACCGAGCATTGCACTGCACGGCATCGCCTTTGTCCGCCGGCAGCTGGAGAGGTCAGTGCCTATCGCTTAATCATTCCGGGGCTTTGGGAGCGGCGCTTTCCGTCCCTGCCCCTGCTGCTGCCCGGCGTGCGGAGGGGCTGGGGCAGCCCTGCGTGTGCCCTGGCTCCGAAAACACCCACGGCAGCAGCGGGGAGAGGAGGGGTGGGAGGGAAGGGAGGAGCCTTTCGCTTGGAGGAATCCCCAGCGTGAAGCAGGGGCATGGCTTGTAAGGGATGTGGAAGCGGCCAGGCAGCAGCATCCGGGGGGCTGGGATACTGCACAGCGAGAGGTCACACAAAGCCTTGCTTTAAGAAGTGCTCCAAATACTGTTAAAATGATGTTTGCTGCAGGTGTATGACGCCCCCTTCTGAGCCAGCAGATTGTGCCTCCGCTTACCCCATGTGTAAATTTGGGGTGGGAATCTCTCCCTTTTGAAAAGGGACGTGGTGGGGCCATGTTTCTGACAGCTTGTATGGAAGAAGGGTGATTCTTACGTTCTTAGATATGGTACAGAATCTTTGTGTGCAACACAGTGATGCTTTATTAATAATTACTTTATGCTCTAGTCACAGCTATTGCCTTTATCTTAAAAAAATAAAGATGCATCAAGGCTGAAATCTACAGACAGAAAAGACAAGTTCAGCCTTTATGTAACTCCTGGCATCATGCTGAACTTCTCTGTTGGAGCTTCTTAAAAAAAAAAGAAAACAAAACGTGTTAATTAGGGCAACAGTTTGCTTAAGTGATTTTGTGTGAAGTAATTTTTATCCAGTTCCTTGCACTGATTTGCCAAATTAATTTTTATGCAGTGAGGATAGTTGGTTCTCCGATTGCAGACGTGAACACAGAATGACACTGTGCCAAAAATCAATAACAGTGTTGGAGCATCTTTCTGTCATTCGCATCAATAAATGAGAAAATGAAGACAAATCTGTTTCGATAATGTAAATCCAACTTGAAGCTTAATGTTCACAAAATGAAGAGCAATAGGTTGATATTTTAAATTATTTTCAGCATATATAAAAAAACCTCAGTCTTACTGAAAGCTGTCACAAGCAGTGCATGCCACCTGGATATTAAAAACATTACCAAATTATTTATTTCTTCCTCTTGGATCAGGGAACTTCTCTTGTTCTGGAGGGCTGGTGATTTTGGACTGGCCCTCCTGTGTTTACATCTACATGGTCAACAAACCTCTCAGTTTCTTCAGCGAGCTGAGTTACTGTTTATGAGCAGCTGGAGTTTAAGTCATTGAAGTATGGTCTGTGTTATCCTTAAAGGAATAGCAGTGCTTATTTTGTAGAGCTAAGAAGGAGAATCAACCTTTGTAGCTTTCAACTTCTCATTCTTAGTGTTCTTTTTATTTTCCAAATTGTGCTAGTTGGATGTTTCATCACCCACTCTTCACCCCCCCCAAAAAAGCCCAAACCAAACAACCCCAAACCACCACCATATTAGCTCTGACAGACTTAATTTTAAAAGCCAAAGGGCAGACTTTTGTTTGTTTGTAACAAAGAACATCTGTGTCTACAGACTTGGAAAACTAAGCTCAGCAGATGAGAACGGGGCCGCTTTGCTTTCTGCACTAAAAGTGCACTGCCAGTGTCAAAACAAGTGACGATAAATGGATAAATTAACTGACCAGTTTTCACATTAAAACGGGAAATCACTTTCCAAGTTACACTTTGGTGTCAGGACTTCAGTAAGATGCGGGACTGGAGTGCACAGTGGCATTTTTGCTTTTTAATGATGGCTCTGAAGCCACCTCAGCTTCATCTGTCTTGAAGAGAGGATTTTGGGCTGTGTGTTGTGCAGGTTTGTTGTAGGAAGCTTCGGTGGGTGTTTCCATTGTCACTGCTGTGGTCCATTGCAGCTCTGTCTGTGTGGCCATCCCGGGCTGGGTAAGCAGCAGTCAGGAGATAAAGCTAAACTGAAGCTGGAAAGAAGTGGAGAAGTTAACAAAGAGTTTGGATAGATGGAATAAAGCAGTGTTTGCAGGGGGAGAACAACTCCCTAGGAAAGGAGTTTCTGTGTTTTAAAGGGTGGTACTGCAACATCAGCATAGGCTGGGCTGTGGAAACCGGTTTTACCTCTAATTTTCAAACAACCGCAGATCTTTCTGAAACTTGCAGGTAGTGCTCAGTGTGTTAAAAGAACTCACATTATGCTTGTAGTGCACTTTATTAAGCGAGGCATCAAAAAGGTTGCTTCACTGAGAGGCGAGGGAATGGGGCTTAGGGAAGAAAAACACTCTGGAAGTCAAGAGACTTAGCAGCTTAATCCTGCAGTTAAATAAAACCCCCGAACCAGCCCGGGTGGAGACGTGCCCTGCTGTAATTTAGTACAATGAAGGTTGCTGAGGGCCTGTCCCACTGCTCTGGAGCTTGCCCGTGTCAAGTGTTCTCATGGGTTTACATTTTGAAACTTTATATAAAGTAAGTGCAACTGTAATAAAAAGATAAATCCACATTTGATTTGCTGCTTCTCCACTGAGCAAAAAGAGGTTTGGCTTTGTGTTTAACTGCACTTAGGCGTTCCCTAGGCTGTTTGCAGCCCAGACAGAGCTCTGCTGTGCTAATCAGAACACGTTGCATAAAACACACCTGACTGGGAAAGATAATGAAACGAATTCGCTAATCCTGTTCCTCCAGATGAGACCAATCCACCACCACTTTAACAACATGAGTTCATGAGTAAACAATTAGCATAAAAGAAGTTTCTTTCCTTTTGTTTCTTTGTTTGTTTTTAAAGTCTTCTTTCTCTTCAGTATAGCATTGTAAGCCAATTAGAAAGAGCCCGTTAGGGGCAATCAATGTTCCTGTTATGGTAATAATCCTAAATGCACTACACTGGCTAATAAAGCAAGCTCTCAGGGCTCAAGGAATCTTACTATGTTTATTAGCTTTCCCTTACAGGGAAAGGTGTAGGCAGAAAGGCATCTTTATTCTCTTGTCATCACCTTTGTTCCCTGAATGAGAGGAAAGCTGTGAGAACGAACATGGAACTATTAAATAATCCAAGAAAGAAAGAGAGAGACAAAGAAAAATAAAAGAAAAAAGAAAAGAGAAAAGAGAGAAAAGGAGTTATACAGGATATTAGGAGGAAAGTTGAGGCCACAGTCATTCTAGTGGAAAGGTCGTGAATGTTTCTTTGCTATGCTAGAAGCTGTAAAGCTTTGTGACCCTTTCTGTTGCTAGAGAGAAGAATCCTTAGTCAGTGTTTAGTGTCATTTGCAGGCTCTGTGATTCCCGTGTTGGGAAATGTCATGAATATGTGGCAGGAATGCGGGGAAGGGAAATGAATAATCATGTCATGCAAACATGTAAGATGCAGGGAAGGTATCTCTGGGTGCATTTTGGCAGAATGATTACCAGTGCACCCGGTGCCCATGGAAGAGTGCCTGACTTCTAAAACCCACAAATTGAGTCTTAGAGGCTTCTTTTCAGCGCCAATTTTGGGCAACAGCTCTGACACAGATTAGCAACAGATGACTGGTTAGTCTGTTGTTTGGTGATGAACATAGAGACTGAGGACTAATTTGCTAATTCTTCTCAGACATACCACAATTGTGTGCAGCTGGAAATGGGAACAGCAGGTTGGTATAGATCTCTCTGTGAGTAATCTTGGTGACAGAAGACACAAATGTATGATTTTTTATTCTGGTTGCTATCAAATCAGACTAATCAAATCTGGATAGATAAGGCAAATTAGCTGCTCGTTTGTGTCTTCTGAATCTGTGATTCTCTAGTGGCAAAAATCTGTGAAGAACTCAGATATGTGAGATAAAGAGGAATTCTGTACTGTTGGTAATTCACTGTTAAGTGATGAAGCTGTAAACCAGAGTGGTGCACTTCTGGCATTGGGAGGTGATCATGGGCTTCATCTACTTTGATTCTAGTTTGGTGGAAGACAGAGGTAGGCCTTTTCTCTCCCCCTTTTTTTCCCCCCATAAGTATGGAGACCTTGACTTTGCAGTCTGAGCATCCTGGGGTGCAGTATCTGTTAGAAACAGTCCTGAGGTGTCTGAGGTGTCTTAGGTTCATCATCCAGAAATCAGCATAACCAATCCCAGCAGCTGCTGGAAATGTTTGCTCTAGGAAACATGTTATTCATTTTGAATATGGATTTTTTAAAAATATATTACATTTATTTACTTGCATAGTGAAGGGAAATATCTATCCATGCACTTAGCCCAGTATTTGCAAATGAAGATGTACTGTCTGTTCTTATATGCCTGGCATCTGTAATGAGACCTTATGACTAAGGGCTCTTGGAAAAGTGTTTACAAAATAAATAGGTCATTTGCCTGACTCTGTTTAAAAATAAGAGTATTCTGACAAGTGTTTCCAACCCATTCCTTCCTGGAAAGATCCTGGTGATAGTCAGCCTGATTTAGGAATATTTACAATATAGATACAGCAAAAGAACCATTAAAATAGTCATATTATATGATAATATAAACAGTGTTTAAAGTGGCTGGTCCTTTGTTTTAGGGAAGGCAAGAGCTTCACATCCTTCCTCCTCTTGCCTGTCAAGCAGAGAACGTGACATGTAATTCTCTGGCTGCTCTGAACCCAGTTTTTCTCTTAAGACTCCATCAGAAAGGATGTTGCTTTCTCAAGAGGGCAGAGATGAAGAGCACAGTCTTTGTTCCCTGGTGTTTTTGAAGACGGCCTACTTTTGCACCAGGGAGATGCACTGAGGCACCTTTTATCCCTGATGGAATGTCAACAGCTTTTCTTGTGTTCATGTACTCAGGTTCTGCATGCTACCATCCCTGTCAGCTGGCTGGTACCTTCCCAGCACCCAACGGCCTGTAATACCTGAAAAAAGGTCCGTATTTTTAAAATACAGAAGGGAAAATCTTCCTATTCTGGGTGCTGCTAAATTATTGACTCCTGTAACCCCAGAGATTAAGTTTCTTTTGGTTAAATGACTATTAAATGAGGCTTTAACTCTTCATCTTTTGCCCATGGGATGTCATACTGCCATGCTGACAGAGATAACCTTTTTCATCCAGAGCATCCCCATGAGCAGGGAGAACTGACACAGTTGCCAAGTCACTCTCCATCATATTTGAAAAGTCATGGCAATCAGGAGAAGTCCCCAGTAGCTGAAAAAGGGAAACCACACTGGCAGCAGGGGGATTGAACTAGAGGATCTTTAAAGGTTTCTTTCAACCCAATTAGGTTGTAACAAAATACAGTACTAAGTGCATTCTTTAACAGTGTGCCCATTATTATTTTTAATTTCGAGCTCCTACATAACATTAATTTTGCTTATATGCCCATCTGGAATAAACTTTCCTATTCCAGACCACAGAACTAAAATCCATTGGGAGGAAAAAACATCTTACAGCAAGAGTAGTCCAATGGCTTGTGGTCTGTAAGTCTGTCTCACAAGCCAGTTTTGGACCACACTGCTCTTTCTCCAGCTCAGGCCTAAATGAAGCCAATGGGTCTGAGTGGGCTCAGAGGACAGATTATTGTAGACAGTTGTCATTTACATATTCTGAGCTTGTTTGACCATGGGAGGAAAGAACAGAGATTCACTGTCCAGTATCTAAGGCAGGCATCTATAAAACAGTGACTTTACAAATGCCCATGCGGAGTGTTTGTGTTTATCGTATTAGTCTAAGACACCTCGTGTTTTCCATTTCTAAGGGTAAAGAAAGAGATTGTTTGAAACTCATTTTGTGGAAAGGCCACGATCATGCCTGAGATGTGAATGGCTTAAATAATAGACAATAAACTTGAAAGGTTGACTTTTTCCCAGAACCTCAAAATGCTTTCTTGAGTTGTGGTAGCAGAAGGTAGACAGAGAAGAATGTATTTAGGTAGATATTTTAAAAAGAAGCCAGGCTGAATAAAGCAATGATCAGGATTGCTGTTACACTTTAAAATTAGTATGGGCAGCACAGAGTGGGGGTGGTTCCGTCCAGCCACTCTCTTCAGAACTCAGTGACCACTTTGGCTGTTTGAAGGAATAGTGCAGTTAAGGACATGAACTTGAGATGGGGACAAAGCTCTTCTCCTACAAGAGTAACTGTTTAATCACTTCACCAAAATATTGCAGAAAAAATGAGAGGTGTATATTCTATTAAAATTTCGGCAAGAGACAGAAATGTCTCCAGTATGTTTCAAATGCAAGTATTCACTCTTAGAAATCTCCTGCTTCCATGATCCAGTTATTTTTCTACCTCTTTTACAAGGCACATTGCCCTCCTTCAGTGCTCTGAGTATTGTGTGCTTCTGAACCTTTGCAATAGCTACTTTAGTTATTTCAAAGTTAGCTGCCTGTGCTGATCCTGCCTTTGATGGGATATTATCCATTTGTTCAGCCACGGTTGTTATAAATAAAGTAATAGTCCCCACTGAGCACCTTCATTTGGCAGAGGAAAGGAGAGGAGTGATACTGGATTCTTTTATCCCAATTGCATGGCCATGCTGATTCTGAATAAATTGTGCATTTAAAATACTCCTCTGAGCAGTCCTCTTCACTAAAACCTTCCAGCTCCTGATCTCTGAAGGCAAACTGTGAGGAATAAAGGTGGGAGTAGGGTGGGGGTGATTAAGTCTATTAGCCAGTTACAGTTATTTTTTTCATAGATTTTGGGAAGGGTCTTGAGTTTTTGTAAGCACTGCCTAATGAACAGGATTTAACAACATATGTAGAATCTATAATGCCCTTAATATCCTGGCAGAATCCATCCTGTACCCTTGTCAGGCAGCGTCACTGTGTGGATTCAGTCAAGTCTGTTTGAAATTTTTGATGAGTTTTGTGTTCATGACACATTTGTGTGCATGAGTTGAAATGCATATTCATCTTTCTTTAAACATGTTTTAAATGCAGATAGTTTGAGAGCAGCTTGAACTTGGACCTAACTTGATGGCAGTTTTTTCTAGGTCCTTTTGGAGACTTTTTGGGTCAGTAAATGTGGTGGTTGTGAATCTGTAAAGGGGCAGACAGTTGTCAATAGGAACCCTTTTGTAGGTTGTTCTTTTGCTTGTTTATCAAACCCAGCCTGAGCATGTCAGGCTGTAACTTGGCACACCTGAAGGTTCAGGTTTGGACATGCTGGGGGATGACTGAGTGTACAGGCAAATCAAACCCAGTGGTAATTTAGCTGTCTTTTTGGCATATAAAAGTGTATCTCTGCTTGCAGAAATCACAGGGTTTGGGGTGGGTAGACCTAAGAATTGGAAGGGGAGACGTGGCTTTTGCATTTTGTTCAGTCATACACAAAGAAAGCATTGTTCTCCCTAAAACAGTTTGCATGTGCAATTGCAGTACTGTGGGAAATATGCTTTTACAGGTTTTCTGTAACCTTTTTAATTTAATTTTTTTTTAATTCACTTTCTTATCTGGTTTTAGCTAAGATACCAAACACCCCCTCTAGTGGCTGATACTTCAGTAAAGATGTTCTGCATTTTTGGGACAATTCTAACAGATGAGTGGCATGTCAGGACTACTTGACTGCTAAATTGAATTACAGACTAACTCCTCATGAGGGAGAGACTGGCCTATCTGAATCTTGAGTGGCGTCTTGCCCAGTAACATGAAAAATTAGGAGGGAATAGCCTCAATTGTTAATCTTCATTCAAGACCTTCTGGTTTTCCCTGCTCTCAAGCAGTTTCTGACCTTCATAGATTTTCAAAATATAAAGGGAATGGAAAGCAACCACTGAGGTTTTTCAGGCCTTACTGAGGAGTAGTAGATTGATAAAATGGCAGAGGTGTTAGGCCATAATTTTTAAGAATACAGCATTATCTGAAACTTTATCTATTTCCTAAGTTATTTCAATCTAGTTATTAAAAAAACCCAGCTTTATATCACTTTCAATTTGCCTTAGAAGGGTTGAAACACTTTTTTTTGGCTGAGGCAGGGGATGAAAAATTCAGCTGCAAAAGTACACTTGTCTGGCTAGCTAAATTTTGTGTATATTGTTGGCCCTGAAGAGAGCATGGGGTGGGTCTCTGGTGTTGTGAGCTGCTGTCATCCTACCGAGGCAGGCAGAGGGTTCCATCAGCCACGGCCAGCAATACCTTTATGGTGAGTGCAGTGTGCACACAGCAGGAGTGGTTTTTTCATTGGGGAATTCTCAAAATAGGTCAGCCTGTTACAGATCTGGGATGCAGTGACCTTTAGTGGACCGGAAGATAGGTATCATCTATTGCGTTGAGTCCATAAATATATTAAAAGAACATACTTGTAGCTGGGTATGTGTTTTGTTCTTGTGCCTACTGATATTGCAGTAAACAGCAAGAGCTCTTATTTCTTAATGGGCTCGTAGGAGTATTCTCATTGAGATCAGTGGGATTACTTGCAATTAAAGCTAAGCATGCATATAATTCCTTTTAGCATTTGGGTTTCAGATTAATTTAACAGCAGGAGAAGAGAAAGGAGAAACCTTTTTTTGTGCTATGCATTATAGGGCATTGTTTTACATAGATATTTCATACAAACCTTAGTTATAGTCGTATTTTTAAATGTCTGTTCTGTGTGGCATTTCCTACAGCGAAGAAGAGAGATTGTAATAATACCTACTTCTTACACTGCACTTATTGTCAGTAGGGCTGAGTGTGCTTTACAGAAGAGAGAGGTTTTTGCTGTTCTAGAACTGGGAGAACTGATAGGGAAAAGGGATTTGATTTGCTTGCTTTATGTCACCCAGTAAACTTCTCAGAGAAGGTAGGAATACAGCCTGGAAATACAAGTTTCCTGCATCTGTCCTGCCCAGCTCTGCATTCTTTAGGCCCTCTGGAGAAGCAAGAGCTTGTAGAAAGAAGTGGAGTAATTGGCAGGAAAATTCAGGGGCAGATGTAGTAATTGAGAAAATATTTCAGAACATTTCCCTGTAACTGTTCATCACCACTTGCAGTGGTATTGCAGCAAAAAGCTTGGAAGCCTCTTTTGGCAGCAGGGTTTACCTGCAAAGCACTTGAGAATCTATCAGCTGCAGAGTCAGCACAAACCAGCACTCTCTGTATGAAATAGGTGTTTGAGCAGAGCCTCAGTGATGGTGTGCAAACACTTTGCTGTGCAGAGACTTTGCTCTGGGGGCTCTCTTGCTCTGCAGGGAAGCCAGGGGAGGTGGTCCATGGTCCGCAGGGACCTGGCAGAGTTCAACTTTGTGAGAGCTTTAGTGTTTTATGTGGGTGTCAAGTCAAAAAAAGAAAAAAAGTGGGGGAGGATGTGTTTCGTGCCTTTTTTTTTTCAGCCTTTTTGAGTTAGAACACTTTTTAGCTTTACCTTGGTTATTTTGTCCAACGCTGATTGATTGGGACTGTAGCAATAGGATTGTTTGGTCCCAAGGAAAACTAGGACGTGTGAATCGCTGATAGCTCCAAAACAGCTCGTTCTCCTGAATTGGCTTTACTGCAAAGTAATTAACTTGTTGCTTCTTAAAACACTCTTTTCCTCTATCGCTAAGCTTTCAAAAAGCGTTATAGCACATTAAAGCCTGGAAAAAAACCTGGGGACGTTTTGTGCCTCTCTTTGCTTTAGGCATGTGCTAATTAGCCACGTACAAAGCAGCCTTTTTGGTTAAAAAGTAGCTGTGATGAGGCTGCAGTTCTGTGCCATTGCTTTCTTGCCCAGCGGAAGTTTCACAAGGCTTTCTGAAATTCGCTCCAGAATATTCCTGGAAATTTACCATTAATAGTAAGGTTTGGGGTTTTTGGTTTGATTTTTGGGTTGTTTGGATTTTTGTTTGTTTGGGTTTCGTTTGGGGTTTTTTATAAGGTAAAAAATAACGTCCTTCCTGCCTTGCTCTTAATTGATTTCCAGGTGCCCCAAAGCAAGCTCAGTTCTTTCGTTCGAGTGGCATTTAAAACCCAGGAAGGGAAGTCCCCTCTGGCTCTTTCCAGAGTACAGTGGTGCCAGTCCGGATGAGAGACTTTTGTGCCATCAGACCTCTCTGAGAGTTGGTGCCTTGAAGTTATAACTCACTCAGCAGAGCCTCGGTGCCAGCCAGGAGCCTGTGGCGTGGGCTTGGATACCCAGAGAGAGGGGCAGGAGGGATGAAGAGGTGCTGGCAAAGCACTGACATTTAAGACCGTAACTAACAAGGGAAATTAGATTGTTCCACGACTTCTAAGTGCTGCTGTTTTCCTCTGAAATGTGGAGGCTGTAAATGGTCGTGTCAGGTTTTCGAGAAAAATTCTGACTCTCTTTTTATGTTCAATTAATGTTCTGAAGGGAAGTAACAGAGTGTGGAGGGTTTCCTTCCTGACGGTCTCTTTCTTGCAGAACACTTTACTTTTCTCTCTAGGCTGCAGTAAAGGCAGAGCAAAACCAATCCGGCATGCTGGTGTTCAAACAATAATTTTCCTTGCCTTCCTTTCTGTTTTGCCTTTTTTCTTCAAATTCTGCCTCTAGTTGGGATTAGCGAGGCGTGTGCTGGCTCTGCTTCCAGGGGGTACTTCAGCACATGCAGAGGTTAAAGTGCCTGAGTAGTTTCCTGCCGAACAAAGGGTATTTATGCCTCTGAATAGGCTGCTAAATTGGAGCGTTTGTGAGTTTTTTCTGTTTGAAAAAGACAACACTAACAGAAGCCACTGTGTTCAGCTTCTGCTTTCCCTGCTCCCGGCAGATGTTTCTTGCTAAGAGTGGACAATGAGAATGAGATGTGGTGGCACAGGCTGTGTCATGTACCAGTACCCTGAGTACAGCATCTGCCCTGTCTCTGGGGATTTGAAATCAGAGTTTTGTCTGAAGGGACCCTCAGATTTACAGCTTGTTGATTTTGCAGTGATTGCTGCTGTCCGTCTGGTGTTCCCCTGAACACCTCTGTCCAGGAAGGCTCTGCAGCCTTCATCTCAGGGATTCTCTGCAGTAACACAGAAAACATATTGCATGATGTCTAATCCTCAAGTCTGTTCAAAGGGAGCTGTGGAAAACTCCCTCCGTCCAGCCTGGTTTGTGTTAGGAGAAAAGATCAGGTTGAATCCAGCAGCAGCTGGTCAGTATTTAGGACGAAAACATTCCCAGAGGCATGCAGAGCACACATATACACCACGTATGTGCATATGCACATGACCAGCCACACAGATCACAGACAGGGCACTCACAGAGACACAGGCAGCACCAGCAGTCTCATCTTGCTCCCCTCTGGAGCAGGTTGAAGGTCTGCTGAGCGAGAATAATTTGTGTATATGTTGATATTTGCAAAGTGGATCCCTCCAGCAGCCAGGCTCAGGCACTCCTGGTTCAACTGGTGACTGTGCAGAAGTGAACTAACCTTGACAACAGTATTTTCAGAGTAAGTACTCATCTCTGAGGTTTCTGTTACTCTCCAGGTATGTGTGGCACTTGAAGTAGCCCTCTTAAAAAGACCGGGCTGGCAGTGCTTCAGGAAAGCCTCCTTGCATCAGTGTTATGCTATTACATGTGATATTAAATACTGAATATTTTGATTTCTGACGTGAATTGCTCATTTGTATCTGTGGGAACAGGATTTTGAAAACTGCAGGGAAAATGCACGAGGCTTGTGGAAATACTTTATATACCATGAAAGAAAATTACAGGGGAAATGCATGAGGCTTACTGAAATTCTTTATATATAATGAGAAAAGGTACCCGTTCTCATTCTGTAATGTCTAGATACACCATGAAAAATTGTCTTGAAGAGGAAGTAATTCTTAAATTCTGCCTTTTGCTTCCCTCTGCATTGCTTTAGTGATGTTGCAAAAAACAGAGGTAAGCCTGGCTTCCCTTAAACTTACCTCAGTGAGTGTTAAGATTTTCCAGATTTGGGGCTGAAGTCCCACTGTGATTGCACTGGGGAGGAACACACTTGCTGGGTGACTGATCCCTTTGGACATGCTCCATTGTTTGTTTTGCTGGGGAACATTCTTGTTTCGCTGCTAAATTTTGCAAGAATATTTGGGTATGGAGCAATATATATTATTTTTTTTGGTGCTACAGAGTAGCCTAGATCTCATGCAGGAAATACACAGCAGAAGCTCAGAAAGCTCAGGAGCAGAGGGGTGGCAGAACAATGATATATCAGTGCAGGATAAATGATCCTCTTCAGCCAGATGCCTTTCTCAGCTCTGCCTCTGTGTCATGCAGGGCTCGTCTCCCTTGGTGAGAGGAGCCACCTGTGCTGGCTGTCAGTGGGGAAGTTTTGGTTTCCAGTATGACAGGAGCCAAAGCCTTGAAAATGTCTTGGAAATCTTTTTTTGTCAAAGGTTCAACCAAGGTCACTGATTTTAAGAAAAAAACGTGAAAGGCAGGCACACATCAGTTTGTGATTTGGGCTTCCTACTTCATAATTTTTTGTACTTAAAAGATAACTGTAGCTTTTGTCCTCACATAAAGGTTTACAATAAGAGGTAAAATTTTATGTATTTTTCTGGACTCTCAGATGAGTATTCTCTATTCTACTCTTCCCTGGTTCATAACAGTTCTGAAACACACCTCATTTACTTTTCTCCCCGAGCAGCTGCAGATTTTGTTGTGTGAGCAAAGTAAGGGTAATAAAAAGCTGCAGCAGGGATGCAAACATAGCAATTTCCCTCTTAGCCATGTGTATAAGCAAAGGTTCTGTCATATACATTTAGCAGCTGCCTCCTTCCGTACAGATGCTGTATTAGCCTGCAAACCCTTGACCTGGCCAGAATGGCTCATTGCTATGGCAACAGGTTGCGTCATAAGGGTTTTCATTAGGTTGAAATAATCTTGCTTATCGTAAATGTTACTTTTGAGGATGTCAGAAGATGTTCATCAGTCGAAGCTAGGGAAGTTTTTCTCAAAGGAGAGGCAAAAAATATTGATGTTCAGCAACCTGAGCATCTGCAGAGAGATGTTCTTTGTTCATTGAGTAAGACAGTCAGCTCCACTGCCTCCTCCAGTTTGCTGAAGCACAGCCCAGCAGCTCACCAGCAAGAACAAAGCAGATCTTGGAAACAAGATGACTGTAGGAGGTTCGGGAGAATTTGTTTGCTGTGTGACTCCAACTCCCAACCCACTGAAGGCAATAGGCAAATATTAACAGCTTAACACTCCACTAACCTTGAAAAGATCTGAACTTAAAGTAAGCTGCTGATCAGTTGTTTTCAAACTGGACTACTTGTAAATTCTGCTGACCTGGTCCTGATGCTCACTTGGAGCCCCTTGTGAATATAAATTTTAAAGAATTGCAACCATATTCTTCAGAATAGCAGGTATTTTGGCTTTTTGATGTCTCTACTTGGCATATTTTTATGACCGACTGCCCTGGAGGGCCAGAAAGGCTGAGGTTGATCTGCAGGGACGACCTCCCCAGGGCACGGGTGCCTCCCTTCAGTGTGCTGGAAAGAGAGACAAGAGTGGCAGAAAGCTGGTGTGGATCATCGGGAGCTCCTGGTTGTGCTCCACCTCAAAAACCCGGGGCTTTTAGTGGTGAGTCTGCCCTGAGACCTCCTGAGTTTCTGACCCTGCTAACAGAGTCTGGGGGAATGTCGCATTACTCGCAGTAGAGGAAGACAGTGACACAGCTCTTGGATGTAGGTCAGCCCCTGGCAGCAGACACAGGACGTCCACGAGTGCTAGAGACTTGCTTGGTGTCTCTGTGGAGCCACTTAGTGATCAGGGGAGGTTCCTGGTCACTGGAAAAGGGTGAGTATTGTGCTCATCTTCAGTGCTGTTAAATGTCTTTATTAACCACCAAGAGTGTGGCTTTGGTAAGCACGTTGTTTTGTTAAGTCTGTGGATGAGAAGAAACTGGAGGAGTGGTCAATACACCAGAGGAGCCTGGGCAGGCAGGAGCATCGTGAAGTTCAGTAAAGGCAAACGTGAAATAACCCTGTGCACCTGTACAGGCTGGAGATTGCATGGCTAGAAAGTCAGAAAGTGCCCTGCAGATACTGAGGGACAAGTTGAACCTCAGGCCACAACATGAAGAAGGCCAGCTGTGTCCTGAACTATGTGAGCAAGAGTGTAGCTGAAAGGACATGGCTGCATCCATCTGCAGGGCTGTGCCCAGTTTTGTGTAGCCTGGTACAAGAAATAAGGTCAAGGCTCACCTCCCCTGAGCTCAGGAGTGATGCATCCCAGTAAAGAGGAAGCTGGGCAAAACCACAGGAGGTCTATGTGGATGAACAAGTTTTCCTGGACAAACTCAAACAGGAAAAGGAAACCTGCAGAGTATGGAAGCAAGAACAGGGAGCATGGGAAGAATAGAGAGAGATTGTCTGAGCAGCCAGGGAGCAGATTAGGAAAGATAAAGCCCTGACAGAATTAAAGCTGACCAGGGATGTCAAAGGCAATGAGAAAAGCTTCTCTAGGTATGGTAACAGGAAGACTGGAGAAAATGTGGGCCCTCCTTCTAGGAAGATGGGAGACCTCGTTACCAGGGATATGGAGAAGCCTGGAGTACATAATGACTTTTTTCCCTTGGTCTTCACTGGCAAGTGCTCCAGCCACATTGACTGAGTCTCAGAAGGCAGAGGCAAGGACTGAGAGGATGAAGAACTGCCCATTGTAGATGTTTTTGAACCTGACCTTCTCCTGAGGAACCTGAAAATTCTCAAGTCCACAGGTCCTGATGATATGAATCTGTGGATTCTGAGGGAACTGGCAGATGGTAGACCTGGCAGGGCCAATAGTTCCTGACATATTTGGTGGCCTTTTACAATGGGATTACAGTGTTGGTGGATAGGGAAGTGCAGCTGATGGCATCTATCTGGATCTGCGCAAAGCATTTGGCACTGTCCTGCACAACATCCTTGTCTCTAAACTGGAGAGGCATGGTTTTGATGGAAAGACCACTCAGTGGATAAGAAACTGGTTGGATGGCTGCACTCAACAGCACAGTGTCCGAGTGGAGATCGGTGACAAGTGGTGTTCCTCAGGGATCAATATTGGGACTGACATTGTTTAACATCTTTGTGCCAAGACAGTGGGATCAAGTGCACCCTAAGCAAATTTGCCAGTGGCACCAAACTGTGTGGTGCAGTCAGCACGCTGGTGGGAAGGGATAATGGCATCCAGAGGGACCTTTACAGGCTCAAATATGGGCCTATGTAAACCTCACTTTCAGCAAGGCCAGGTGCAAGGTCCTGCACCTGGATTGGAGCAATCCCAAGTGCAAACACAGGCTGGGTGGGGAATGGATTGGTTGATGCAAAGCTTGACATCACCTGGCAATGTGCACTTGCAGCCCAGAAAGCCAGCTGAGTTCTGGGCTCCATCAAAAGCAGTATGGCTAGGAAGAGGTTCTCCCCCTCTACTCAACTCTTGTGATACCCTACCAGGAGTGCTCTGTCCAGCTCTGGGGCTCCTGACGTAAGAAGGACCTGTTAGAGCAGGTCTAGAGGAGGCAATAGAGATGCTCAGAGGGTTGGAGCACCTCTCATATAAAGACAGGCTGAGAGAGTTGATGTTGTTCAGCCTGGAGAAGAGAAGGCTTTGGGGAGACCTCATAGCACCTTCCAGTACCTAAAGAGGGCTACAAGAGAACTGGAGAGGGACTTTTTACAAGGGCCTATAGTGATAGGACAAGGGGGGAATGGCTTTAGATTAGATATAAAGATGAAATCCTTTACTTGTGAGGGTGGTGAGGCACTGGAATAGGTTGCCCAGAGAAGTTGTGGATGCCCAATGCCTGGAAGTGTTCAAGGCCAGTTTGGATGGGGCTTTGATCAACCTGGTCTAACGGAAGGTGTACCTGTGTGTGGAGGGTGGGAGTTGGAACTTAAGGATCTTTAAGGTTCTTTTCAACACAAATTATTCTATGATTCTCTAATGAAATACAGGAGGGAGTCCTGCAGAGAGCCATGAAGATGGTCAAGGGTGCAAGGACATGGTGAATGAGGAGAGGCTTAGGGAACTGGGTTTGACCAGATTCCAGAAAAGAAGGGTAAAGGGGATTATTATTGCTGCCTACAGATTTCTGGTGGGAGCATGTAGAGGAACTGGAGCCACACTCTTTTGGGAGATGTGCAATGAAATGGCAAAAGGCAACTCAGGAAACTGTTGTGTAGGTGCTAAGAAGAAGTTCTTGCTGTGACAGTGGTGAAACACTGCAACAGGGACCTGAGAGGTTGGAGGATTGCCAACCATGGGGACACTCGTAACTCAGCATGGCCCTGGTGCGACTGAGTAGGGTTTGGATTGGGTGACCTTCTGGGCCCTCTCCCTGCTGAGATAATTCTGAAAGTCTCAGTCTCTTTTCTCTTTGGCCACAGAGAAAAGCAGACGTATCAGAGCCCAGACCAACACTCTGCCTGTAGCTGGTACTGAAAATGAGTTGTGTGGTTATATTGCTCTCCTTTCCCCCCACCTCTCTCTCAGCCCCCTCTTGTCTGGTGAACAGTGTCATCATATTGTACCTCAATTATTTGTTAATGAAATGTCACTGTGGTGTCCCTAGGGGACTCTTCAATATATCACTCATTTCTTCCTTTATGTTAAACATGCACCTCTGTGTTTTACCTTTGTGCCCTTTTGGCATCTATAAAGTGAGTGGAGTTCAGCGCTGACAGGAATATATACGTAGGTAGGAGCTTATAGGAAAACAAAATCCAGACATGGCATGGGATTGGAGAGGGGATCTTTCCTCCTTTGTGGCAGCTGATGTAATTTCTTAGCAGGTGTCAGGCTCTTGCACTGCCAGAACAGTCCCTTACGGCTGTGCTGGTGCACTGTCCATTTATCCATTTCAGTCTCAGAAGGATGTGAAGGGCTGCAGCCAAGTGGTGCAAACAATCTAAAGAGTTCACTCAGATGAAGGGATTGGCAGTGGTGGGAAGGAGAAGACCAAAACAGAAGAAAGAGACTGAAGGGAAGCTTTCATGGGATGGAAGGAGCAAAAATGCAGAGAATCTGACTTGACTTGTTTTAGGCCATTTTTCCTGTAAATCTTCAATTACTTTATATAGTGTTGCTAGTCCTCAGGGTGCTGGAACGGTGCAGGTTTGAAAGGTTACACCAGCTGCCCAGTGCTTCTGCAGATCAATAGCAAATCATAAAACCAATAGAAACAGTTATTACCAGTGGCCCAGCAGCCTGGCCAGCGAGTGCAATACCTGTCCCACCCTCCACATTATGCAACTGTGGCAGGAATGTGCATTTGGGAGATGTAAATCTTGAGGACATGCCTGCTTGTCATTAAAGACAGAGCTTTCTTTGTGCATGGAAGGGTCACGCAAGCATCTTGACCATGTTGTCAGGTGGTTGGTCACAGCTTGACATTGTAGGACGTGCCAGTGGTTGCATGGGGGAAGAAAAGATGCTCCTTGCTTCCTGTCCCAGAGTATGCCAGCTATGCTGCTGTGCACTGTGGCTGTCTGTGTGGCAGACACTCAGGAAGTCAGCAGGGTTTATATAAAGCTCTGCTGGTTTTGCAGAACCTCTTGGCTCCTTTCCAGCATGGAAGCAGCGATATAAATAGAAGGAGGTCTCACTTTTGAAGTCTGCTTTCTATTCACGGAGAGGAAGAACTCTGCCGGAGCTGTGATTTAATAGCTGTTAAATCCAAGCCTTCAGAGCAGTCCTGTGACAGGCTGCACCTCTTGGCCACATTTCAGTGGGATACAAGTGGGCTCAGTGGCATATAGCATCCCATCTCTGCTAGCTGGTTGCTGACACCTGAATAAGGTTTGGCTCTATGAAAGCAGGGTTCAAGAGTAATCCCTTCTCTCACCTTCCCTCACACTTACTCTTCTCTCTGCTAAAAGAAAAAAAAATTCCTTTTTTTTTTTCCCCTCTCTTGGACAGGTTAGCAAAATGTTTGGGACAGTAGTGGTTGGAGTGGGAATTGCTGGCTTAGCACGAATCCGAGACTTGATGAATCCGATGCCTTCCAGCCCTTCTGAGCACCTGAAACTCCTTGGATTTGTATCCAGGTCAGAAATTTCATCTTAGCATGTTTAATATGTATATTGCAGTGTTTCTTTCTTCCTGTGCTCATATCTTTCCAGGTTCAGAACAACTGTCTGAAGGGGTCAGGGATGATATCCAGAGTTTTTTGTCTTATAATTAAGGCTGTCTGGAAAGGGACAGTTTATGTAAATGTGCATGTCATTCTGAGTGGCAGCTCAGAAATGAGCACAGAAAGCTTTGCAAGAGGGAACGAAAAGGTTACCTTAGTGAGATACCTTTCAGAAATTACTAAAATTAAAGCTGAGAGATGTTCTTGCTGTAGGATCTGCATGATAAGAAGACATGGCAATTCTGTCTGACTGAAATTTCCTATAGGTTTAAGGTAGTGCAGACAACAACTACACTAAGGATGCATGACATTTGTAGAAATGTTTCAAAAATGAGAAGTTTTACAGGATTTAGAAAAGTGTTTTTAGAAAAACATATGTTGCAAAGCTCCCAACAGTCCAAATTCATCATAAAATTGTATTTCTTTTGTAAGGCAGGTGTTGAACCTGTATATACCTTTAAAGAAAACCCCATGATTTAGTACATACAATAAGGTTGCTGCTTAGAGGACAGCAGTTTCTCTCACTAGGATGGAGCTGTGGAGATTTAGCAGGTGCTTTCCTCTGAGCATTCCTGCAAGGTTGTCTGCCCCACTGCAGTGGAGCACAAAAGCTTCATGTAGTTAGGCAGTACATGTATGGATCTCAGATTGTAAATGTATATTTGCAGCTGTATTTAAGTCATGCAGGGTTGTTTGAGACTGAAATGACCCATTAGGTAATTCCCTTTATCTCCCTGCCCAATACACTTTGGTCCTCTGATGCCTCTGCCAGTGCTCCAGCCCTGAAGGGCACTGAAGATAGGGTTTCCACTCCTTTGAGGCCACAGTGCTGTGGCAATGCATGGTTCACAGTCATCTTGCTTGGATTCCACTAACACACAAACATTACCTGCCTGCTTTTAAGTCCTGCTTGCATGCCCTCTGTCACCTAACACTGTCAAGGTGCTTGCTCCAGCCTTTTGTGAGGCAAAGGGCTTTTAGGTGTGTGTGTTTCATTTTCAGCTGGAGATGTGCTCAGGTTGCTGGCCAAAAGAGCTTCCCCCTCAGCACTGACATGCTTGGCCACCCTAGCCAAGCATCTGCTTTGTCCCTCTCCTGCTTATCTGTACTTGAAGCTGCATGTGCCCTGCCAGCTCAAGGCCTTTTGCCCACTTTGTCCAGGGTGCTGGGGAGAAGTTCTCCCATAGGAGCACTGTCCTCTTTCAAATCACTCTTTTACAATGGCTCTTTGGTGATGGTACTTATTAAAACCCAAAGCCAAAAAGCCAGAATCAAAAAATACTTCACACTTCAATAGCAGGCCAGTTTCTGTACTGATACCACCATCCACATGCTGGCCCATCTGTTTGGTTCCCTTGTGCACTGCACTTCTGTCTGTAAGGGCTCATGCTCTTCTTGCATAACAAGCTGCCTTTTTTATACCCTGGTTGAGCTCAGGGAGACTGCAGACCTTGGGAACAGTTTTTAAGTACTGCTACACAACATGCAGTTGTGAAGAATGGACTGTGACTGTTACACTCTGGCTGTATTTGTGCTAAATACGCAGGAGAAGTTTTGGTAATATCAATGAGGCCAAGCAGATTAGCCTGGAAGATGCTCTAAGAAGCAAAGAGATCCATGCAGCCTTCATCAGCACAGAGAACAGGAGCCATGAAGAAACCATCAGGTATTTTGAGGGGGTTTCCTCCTCCTTTTCCCACCCTCTCCCCTGTATTTTAGAAGCACAGAGGAGCTGTGTAAAACTGTTGCAGGAGAGGATGTGGACACTGGAGAAGAGACTGCCAGACTAGAGGCCTGAGGTGAATGATAGTGAGGTCCCTAGGGTACCCAATAAGCTCTGGAAGAGAGCAGGATTTAAGAAGCATTCATTTCCCAAGTATTTCCATTTGCATACCTCTAGGCCTGTGTTTGATGGACAGGCAGGCTAAAAGAGGATTCCAAGCCTTTCCTCACAGATTATGTAGCAGAAGGATGCTCGAGTGCCCCTCTCTAGCTACTTGTGTAAGTTAGAAATTGCAGCAGTTAGTGCTGTGGCATTTTAGCAACTTGGTGTAGGTGAGTGAGGGGATTCTGTGGAAAACAAAGACTTAAACCCCAGCTTCCCTGATGTTTCCGTGTGTGATGTAGCCACCATACCACCCTTGCTAGGAGATTTGTCATTTATTTCTGCTACTCTGTACTAGAGTATTTCTCCTTATGGAGCTGGCTGTGAGAACGAGAAGCAGCTTGCCCAGTGGTTAGAGAGGATTATGGTAACATCCCTTTTAATGGCTGATCTTTTATCCCTTTCAGAATGTTTTTAGAAGCTGGGAAACATGTCCTTGTTGAGTACCCCATGGCTTTGTCTGCCAAGGCAGCCCATGAGCTCTGGGAGATGGCTGAGCAGAAAGGTAATGCATTTGTTCTCAAGGGTGTAAAACCTGTTGGGTAGCACCAAAGGCACTGAACTCAAAGTCCTATTAGTCCTCACATACAAGGGAGTGTGCCTGTCTCAGAGATGGACCAAGCCAGGATTTAAGGCATGTGTCAGCAGGGAAACAAAACACACAGGTGTCAATGCCAGGAGTAAGGTACCTTTGCCCTCACAAAACCAGCAGCTTCTGTTTGAGTGCAGTTAAAGAAGAAAACTTCTGTCACAGTGATAGTAAAGCACTTGGTGAGTGCAGCCACTTTGTTGTCCTCTGTCTCCCTTGCAAGGAACCTGTAGACTGCTGCCCCAGCTTCTAGCGTTTGTGAGGTGCTGCTCATGCTATCACAGGCCAGCAAGGCACCCCTGCCTGAAAGACAGCTTGTCTCTGAGCAAAATCTTTCTGGGAAGTGTGTGGTCCTATCCCTGTATTGCCAAGGGGCAGAAGCTGGCAGTTCACTTGGGGCCAGTGGGGATGAATGGGGCTGCAAGGGAAGAGCAGTGCTGGGTAAGAGCAGAGTTATTATTTGGACATGCTGCATTATTTATACCAGCGCTTCTTAAAAATTTCCTTTGGGACTTTTGTCCTGAACCACCGGAGGTGTAGGGTTTCTGCTTTGCTGTTTCCCCCTCCCAGCACCACTTACTGCCTTGGTGCTCGCCAAATGGTTTCCCATTGAGTAGAATTTATGCCCCTTCTCTTGAAGTTACTGTCAGCAGCCTCAGCTGACTCCCCTGGAAGTCCTCCAGAAAACCACATATTGAATGAGGGCCACATTCAGCTTGTATCAGATAACCTCTATTCCAAAGTAGCCCAATTAATTGCAGTGGAGGGAGGTACTCCTTGACATATTGTTCCAATCTGGGTCTGGGCATTATGCTATTTTTTCCCTTCCTTTTTCTTTCCTACTGCCCTGGGAGGAAAAACGCAGAACAAGGAAATGTGAGGGAAAAGAGACCAAGAATTAATCCATCCATTACTCTGAAGACTCATGTTTCAGCCTTAGCTGAGTATTGGGTTTCATTACAGAGTTTCTGTTCAACATAGTGGCTACTGTTCCCATAGTCTCTGTATTTGTTGTCCCCTGAAAATCCTTAACCCAGATTGATGCCTCAGTGCAGGGCCCCTATTTGATTTTCTTCCTGACATCACTTTGCCAGCCATTAATGAAAACATTTCTAAGTGAGTTCCTGCTGTTGGTGGGTGAAGCCTTCACTGTGTGGACATTTATTTCACACTAAAGGCCTTTATTTCACACAGAAAGCTTTTATTTAATCTGTCCTGATTTTTGACTTGGGATTTTTTTTTGTTTGTTTGTTTTTTTTGTTTTTTTACTGGCAGGTAAAGTACTCCACGTGGAGCACATTGAACTTCTTACTGAAGAGTACAAGCAGCTGAAAAAAGAGGTGGCTGGGAAAGACCTGGTGAAGGGAACATTGCATTTTACAGGTCAGTAGTTGTGAGGAAATCAAAGTACATCTGGACTTGTCCTCCTGCTCCACAGGGGCGCCAGTCCTTCCAGGCTACATTCAGTCCTTTTGCACAAGAGTCTGTCTATAAACTGAGTAGGGACACAGGTATCAGTTCTGGACATTTCCATGGAATAATGGAACTGTCTGGAAAGCATTAACAGGTGTGTTCTACAGACTGTTGCTTTGCTAATCTCTCTCTACTGCCTGGTGAAGAGTGCAAGCCCATGCCTTGGTGTGTAGAGGAGGCAGCACTTCTTTAGGCCTTCTGTACTCTGGTGTGAGTGATGAATTTCTCATTCATGTTGCTCTCAGAGAGGAGGTTGAGCCCTAAGGCAGTGTCCCAGTTTCTACAGGGGACCTTTACTCTTCCACACTGGTGTTTGGCCCCAGAAGAGCTGGGAGAGATTCTTTAGCCATTGTTTTCTCCCTGCTTTATACCCTTGTTGAATCTGCGCACACCCTCCTGTCCTCAACACGTCCTGAAGGGTTTGTTGTGTATGTTCTTTGTGCAGCCTTCTCTGTCACAGGTCACCAACTGATCTGCTTTAAGTCTGGCCATGTTTGTTGACTGTCCTACTCAGTCCGTCCACTCATGACCTTCCTACAACCTGAGATCAAAGTCCACAACCCTGCAGTTTCTTCATCCTTTCCTTTGCAGGAGGCATTATTCTTTTCCCTGTTTCTCAAGAGTTTCTATTCTGTTGCACCAGGGAGCGTCCTCGATGAAACCAAATCAGGCTTCCCAGCTTTCAGTGGAATTGCCCGGCTGACTTGGCTGATTGACCTCTTTGGAGACCTCACTGTTACCTCTGCCACCAGGGAAAAGCAGAAGGATAAGAATTATTCCAGAATGACTGTTCACTTTCAGACGGCAGACAAGAAGTGAGTAATGGCTGTGGCAGTGGCTGAGCCAGGCTCCTCATTGTCTGCAGGAATTCTGCATCCTCTTCCTCTTGTGGAAACACAATGGGTGGATGCTGGCATGAAAGTGTTCCAGAGAAAAGTCTCATCATGCATTTTATAGCATTGAGTTTGATCTCCCTTTTTCTACATGATAAAAATATTCTGCTTATAAAAGAGGATATTTTTAATGGCCTTGCTATAAAATAGCATATTTTGAAGTATTTTATGACTACGAACTAAGTCATCAGTGTTCCATACAAACTCTCAGGTTTGGTCATTCTGGACCATCTGTACGGAGTTTATGTCCTTTCAGATAGGTTGAAGCTGCTGACAATGACTGATTAATGCATGCTAAAGATGCAATTTGAGAACTACCTGATTTGAAAAGGTATAGAGAAGTTACCCATGCCCTGTGTGTTTCCTAGGAGGTAGGAGTAGTGATGGAGCAATCTGTTCCTTTCTCTTTACTCCTATTTTCCTGGTTTTTCATATAGCATGTTCTGCCTTCGAGAGAGATAACCCCTTTATAGGCATGTGACAGGAGACATATTGAAAAGACTGCAGAGAGCAGAGGAAAATAAGAACCCGTGGGAAAATATCCTGACCTATCTTCATTTGTAATAAATGGCTCTTTTTTGTTGCATGTATCCTGCTAGAACTCTTAACAAACCCCAAACCCAATGCAGAATTTTAGAAAACTGTTTAGTTAAAGTAGTAACCTGAAGGACTGATATTTGGGGAGTGAATAATCAGGGCTCCTTTGAACTGTTAGTTTTTTAGGATCTGGTTAAGTGTTTTATCCGCCACTCCTACAAAGCCCACTGGCGTTTATTTTGGGATTAGCATCTTGTCTTAGCAATCTTCCTCTCTCTTCAAATAAGATATCCTTTCCAATTCCTTTTAAAATGCAGTTGTGAGAGGACAGAATTCTGTATACAAGCTCTGTTTACCCTCTTAGCAATTTGCTAGTAACATAAGTAGCTGTAAATATCTAAACAGAGTGAGATTTTGAACTTAATCCAGCAGGTGGAACTAGCGGGTGGTTTAAACATTTCCCTGGCTGTCTTGTCTCCTGGGTAGTCCTTAGCTGCTATCTGTGATATATGGTAGATGCAGAACTGCTTCTGTTTGTCCCTGCTCCACACCACTAACCAACACCTGCTTCTCTTAGCCTGCTACTATTTGTATGGAGCAGTAAGTGTTTTGTCACCATGAGGGTTTTAATGGCTTTGGGGACAGTTGGTTTGATGGCTGCGGGATAATTTACGCCCCTTGGAAAGTCACATAGTGTTCCTGTTTTGTGTTGGGTGGTGGGGCCGTGTTTCCTGCTGACCTTCCCCATTGACGTCAGCGGAGGGAATTTGGCCCCTCTGTGCCCAGCGGAGCTGCGGCCTCGCAGCAGTGGTGGTGACACAGCTCTTCATGTGCCCAGTCATGATTCTGCTGCAGGATGTGCCTTCCCTGAGAGCTATCCCTTCTCTGAAAGGCATGAGTGCACCACCCTTGAGCTGGCAGGTTAATTCATCCCATTTTCCACCTTGGCAAATCCAGCAGGTGCCGAGTTCAGGAGCCTGTGTTCTGCTTCTTGAGCAGGGGTTTGTGTGTCCTGCTGGCTGCTCCCCTGTCTCGGGGTGGATTTTGGAGGGGGGTGTGTTAATACCTGGCACGCAGCTATCCAGGACATGACCTCTGCCTCTGTTGTGTTTCCAAGACAGCTCAGCTGACAGCCTCTCTGTGATGAAACATTGAGCAATCCAGGAAAAGCCAAACCTCTCCTGACAGCACGTCTGGGTTGGGACTGCAGTTCCTGTCCCAGCATTTCAGAGCTTGGATTCAGTAAATGTCAGAAATCAATTTTTAGTGCAAGCTGGAGAGATAATGATTTGGGCAACATCTCCTTTGGTGTTAACTCGGGGTTATCTCATTCCCATCCAAGCTAAGAGAGCACCTCAGTGTTCACATGATACATAAAAGATACTGGCATTTTCAAAGTGTGAAAAGGAAAATGTTTACAAGAAATTGAAGATGTTTTCTGAACACCTGTTCTGGCAGTAAACTCTTGAAATTATGTTTCTATGGACATCTCAGCTTACAGAGTTTAATAAAATAGCTTCAAATTGGACATTCATTGAAAATGATGTAATACTTGCTTTCTGCAGAAGTGGCTGCATAAAATATTAACCTGAGTGGACCCAGAATTCCTCCAAGTGTGAAGCCAGCTTAGTTCTTCTGGAGATATGGAGAATGTTCACTTCATTTTGGTTTACTGAGCTAGCACAGTCCAGCAAGGGCCGCTCATTATTTCAGGAAACAGGGAATCAGAAAAGCAGAAAGTCTCTTCCCATCTCTGAATAAAATGTAGCTGGGATAACTCTGCCAGTTTGAAATCTGGAAAGACAGAAATTCAGGGTGATTTATTCACTGCAGACTGTTTGCTTTGCAAAAAATCAGCATAAAACCAGTTTGTTAGTGCTTGGTTAAATTTTCTTCTTCTTTTAAAATATTCAACGTATTTAATGTGGCCTTATTCAGCTATCAAAAATATTGGATTTGTTGCTTCTAAGTAACACTGCTAGCACTTCTAAATAACTGAACACATCCATAGCCAGACAATACTTTGATGCAAATCTTTAATGAAAACGGGTAAATTGTCCATGAGAAAAAGGAGCAGCCCTTCAGAGTCTCCTGACATAAAATACAAGCCTGTTTCTTAAGCTACAAAATTGCTTAAATAAGTGTGGACTTGCAACATATTTACCTTTATAGCAAAATAAGAGACTAATTTTAGAGTACAAGTTGTTGTTAATTAAAAATAAGTATGTTTTGATTACCCATGAAGTGGCATCAGTCTCTCTTTGGGAAGATGACTATAAATCCAGTCGCAGAAGAGGATAAATCTGCTAGTAAACCCAACATTTTCCTGCTCACTGATCTAAATCAGTCATTCTAATCACTTTGATTAAATTCTGCCTGCTCTGCATCATTGTGCTTCTAGTTCAGTGGCTTCCCCAAGCTGGAGCAGAAGGCATGTGCTTGAGCCTGATCAGTGGTGTGCATCTGCTCTAGATCACCCCAGGGGGGTGACCCTGCACTGGCAGGGCCTGTTTGGGATCATACTGTGGACTCCTTGTTATTGCAGGATGGACATCTCTGCCTGTGCTGTGCTGGTGGTGTCTTCACACCTGCCCACCTGAGATAAAGCAGCTCTGAGTAACAGTGGCCTGAACCCTCTGTGGCTGTTCACTATAACAGGAACATAAAACCAGCACTGTCACGTCAGAGCAAAGCCCTGCTTGCTCAGCAGCCTCTGACCCAGATCACCAGCCTTTACCTCAGGGAAGGAGGATGAGAACACAGAAAACACTGAATGATATGGCCCTCAAGCAGCCTTCTGGCTTGCAGTGACATGTAGCCTTGAGACTTCTAAAACCCATAGTGTCTTTGCGTTTATTAGTCCTCTGAGGGGTTTTTTTGGTGTGTTCTTGCAGGCTGTGATTTGGGTACTTTTTGTCCCCCTCTGGTTGTTTTATTCTCTTCAGCCAGGTTCATTTGACCATGGTTAATTTTGAGAGGAAAGGGTGTGTGGCAGTACAGGTGAGCCAAGAATAATTGATACAATGGTGTAAATATAAAAACTGAATCCTAAAACATAAAAGACCAGAGGTGCAGAATCATTAAGCTGAGTGCTCTGCAGAATGCATTCAGAGTAGATTGACAAGGACTCTCCTCCCAGATCTAATGATATTGAAGATTTAATGGGCAGTACTTGGAGACAGTAGGCTTGTAGGCTATTGATGCCTTCATAATTTGTGAGTGGCAGACTAAAGTGTGCCATAAAGGACTGTGGAAGGGCCATCAATAACCAAGCAAGAAAAATAATGTGCATGCTCTAAACACAGGCAGTAGTGAGTGCTGATGGATGGGCTGCAGAAGGGTAATGGCATGGTTCAGGGAGTTGACAAAAGAGCAGGAAGGGAGGATTGTGACTGTGGTGGGTGTTGAGGACCATTCCTCAAAGCCCCTACAGGCATTTGAAGTGTTGGGTCAGGGAATCTGCTCAGACCCCTGAAGGGATGCAGCATGTCCCACAGCTCCTCTTTCCTCAGCCAAGATGGAAATCTGGGGAGGAAAGTGTGAGCTATGCAAGTACCACCAGTGCTTGCTCTGGAGACTGTGGCTGTCATGTTGGCGTAAGGCAGGACTCTGCTCTGATTAAGAAAGACCAGCCTGGGAGCTGAAACAGGAAAAATTGTCATCTTCTGCTATAATTTTTAGGATCAGCTCGGTGCTCCCAGTGAAGAGAAAGAAACACATTTTCAAGGTTCAGAGAGTGTGGATGTTTATGTCTGTGGGAGTGGACCTGCCTCCTGTCCAGCTCATCCCAGAGGGGTGGGGTTCAGCTCACACAGCAGCACCTGGACCATCATGTACCTGAGCGACCTACATTTCTTCTTGCTGGAGGGATGACTAGACATTGAGGGCCCTGAGGGATTAGCCGTGATGGAATCATGTACCAAATATTTGGATGTGTAATTGCACTTTTCATCCCAGTCCACAAACAAACATTAAACTTCCCTCTTCCCTGTGAGCTGGCTGGGTGTTGCTGGCTTCACTTTGTGCATGGGGAAAGCAAAGCTGGAGGGGGCTTAGCTGGTGTGCTGAAAGTCACGGCATGAAGACGTGGCAGAATTAAGACTGCTGTGGAGCTCTGTAACCACAAGGCATGTTTTTCAGAACATGTTGCCTGAATATGCAATGACTGACATTTAAAAATGGTGCATTTATTACAGCATTTGCTGTAAATGCTGAGGGGAAAAAAAGAGCATAAATTAGAACTGTTGATTCCCTTTTTTAACAAGTACTCTTCCTCTGTTTCTTCACACTAGACCTCTGACTTGGATTGAAGAAAGGGGACCAGGGATGAGACGTGAAAAGAAAATCAACTTCTGTTTCACAAGTGGTTGCCTGGAGGACTTCCCTCAAGCCCCAAGGTCTTCTGTGGGCCTTTTCATGCAGGATCAGAACCTCTTTGCCAAAAAACTGCTGGGACAGGTATCCAAGGAGGAGCTGGCTGCTGAGAAATGGCGAATTTTGCGCTGTCTTGACCTTGCTGAGGTGATCCAGCAGTACTGTGAAGAGCCAGAGAAAATCTATTCCTGAGACTGCTCTTAGGGAAGGAAGAACATGGCAGATGGAAAAGCTGTAGGGCTAGAACTCACTGTTGCCATCAAGCAGTTGCTATTTCTGTTTCCTTACCTTCCTTTTGACTACCTGTGATTCCTGGGCTCTCTAGGTGGTTTGGAGAGCCTGGGCTATACCCTGTGCCTTGTGGTTTGCACCAGAACAAAGCAGCTTTGACCTGTTCTGATGCATTGCTGTCCTTTCAGGTACTTAGAAACCTGGCAACAACAAACCCTCTCATGATTCATTTGGAAATACCTTTGAGAGCAGCTCCTGTAAATACTATATATCATTTTCTCCTCTGAGATGTGTCTCCCCCTCCAGATACACCTGAAAATGAGTTGTGTCTCAATAGCATTCATGTGCTATTTTCTAGAAATAAGTATTAACTACAGTGAAGTTCTTGCTGAGTTTTCCACCTCTTTACTTGATATGCAGAACTTGTGCCACCACAGTCCTGACCTTTTCTTCCAGATGCTGTGAATTATTCTGTGTGTTTGCTCTAATTGGTAGCTGTGCCTGTTAGATTTGGGGTTTTTTTGTGTGTAGTTAGATTTTTGGGGGGGGAGTGGGTGGTTCTCACGTGGGAAGTCATTTACCTTCAAATAGAACCTGTATTTGTATCAAGCCAGAACAGACAAAAAGTCTTGTCTTGAGATAGATGCCATGTTAGTTCACTCAGTTTCTCTGGTGCCCTGTGCCAACACAGAAATCTTTTCCCAGCAGAGATTAGGAACATACATTAAACTAATGCATTGCCTGCCTGCTTTCTACTGAATCTAAATATTTTTCTTTTGTTGTACTGGAAACAGCATATTATTGTGCTTCATTTGTGTTCTGTATCTAATTTCTAATTCACATGAATGGATCGCAGTGAAAAATAATGAACATCCTGCCTTTAAGAAAAAAACAACTAATGCACTCCTGGAAACAGGGAAATGCATTAGAAATAGTGCTAAATTTAGAACAGAACTGTGGAAAATGAAGCAGTTTGCAAATACAGCCACGCAGTTATGTTGTGGTTCAACCCCAGCATTGCATATGAGCACCACGCAGCCACTCTGCTCCTCAGTGGGATGGGGAAGAGAATCAGAAAGGTAACAGAAGACACCCATGGGCTGAGGTAGTGACAGTTTACTGGATAAAGCAAAAGCTGCACATGCAGGCAAAGTGAAACAGGGAATTATTTCACCACTTCCCATGTGCAGGCAGGTGTGCAGCCATCCCCAGGAGTGCTGGGCTCCATCACCCACAGCAGCTGCTTCTCCTTCCCCAGCTTTGTATGCTGAGCATACCAGGTGATATGGGATATCCCCTGGGTCATGTAGGGTCAGCTCTCCTGGCTGTGTCCCCTCCCAGATTCCTGTGCACCCCCAGCCTGCTTGCTGGTGGGGTGGGCTGAGACGCAGGAAAGACCTTGAGGCTGTGCAAGCACTGCCCAGCAACAACTAAAACATCCCTTTGTTATCAGCACTGTGTCCAGCACAAGTCCAAAACTTAGCCCCATATTTGCTACTGTGGCTCAATTTAAATCTACCCCAGCCAAAGCCAGCACAGGTTATACCATAAACCACTGGTGGGAGGGGGTCTTCAACATTTTTACTGTAGTCACAGGATCAAGTATGAAAACATTATCACTTCCCTAAAGAAGTATTTTAGTTTTAGAAACCTAAACACTGTACAAAACTATTAAAAATTCCTCTGGCTGTCTTTTACTTTCCAATTACAGCATCTGTTGGTGCTATATTAAAATAGCAGTAAGTTGTGGTCTGTGAAGTTATTCTTTCAACCCACAATCATCTTTTTTTTTTAATTACATTATCACCTGAGCAATTTTTTAATAAGGGAGCATATATGTTGTGAATGTATACATAATTACAGCCACTCAATATTGACAGAAAAAAATCTTCCTTTGGGAAAATCATGTTCATTCAGAAGTTGGATACAATTCAATTAGTTGAAATCAAGGAAGGGGAGTCCATATATTTTCTTCCAAATCAGTCAGATTTTGGGAGCAACTGGAGCTTGATGTGCAACTGCATTCTGCATGTGAAATTTGTTCACATCTACCCTCTCTGTTTAAATCAGTGAAACCCCTCCTATTGCCTGTAATGGACTGAAACCCCCAGGTGTGTTGGCAACAGATCTGTGCAGTCAGATCCTGTGCTTGTCCACCCAAATGGACACCTCACTGGGCATTCACAGGGACTTCTGTGCCAACGTGATGGGCATGGTGGGGCAGATCTGATGCTGGGTGAGGGAGAAAAGTGGAGTTTTTGGCAAAATGCAAAAAGTCCATGTGGGGTTGGGATGAAATTAGAATCTTCTGTGTATGTCTGCCTGCTGTGTATGGCAGCCTGTGAAAGGTCCTGTCTCTTGACAAACTCCACATCTGTGAATATGGGGTGAATGCCACTTGTTTACATGCTGATTCACAGCGGGGAGGGCAAAGGGAAGTGAGACACACACATCTCTAGGCATTGAAATTAGCCAGGTCATCTCCCTGGGTGCACTCTGCAATTGCTGGTGAGAGCATTACTCCTCTAAGAAACAGGGAGTAAATTCATGGGAGCTCTGTAGAGCAGCAGTGTAACACTGTGCAGTGAATTGCCCTCTGGAGAAGCTTGTTTCTGTAGAGAGCACCTGGGGAAATTAGCTGGTTCATCTGAGCTAGGGAAGGCAGATGCCTGGAGCTGGATATGCCACACTGTACTCCATCTCTCTTCCATTCCTTCCAGCTCACATGCTTACCCACTACTGTCCGCCCTGCTCCTGGGAGGCTGCAGCATCTATGGCTTTTCCTTCTGCCATGGGAATCTGCCAAGGTACTGTGATGTTGATGTTTGTATGAGAGCTACTGGATGTCCAGTTTCAAATGTATGTATTGTTTAACCAGATGTCAAACTCACCAATAAAATATTGGAACTCTTAATCATTCCTTGCAGTTCCCTTTGTCCTTTGTGAACAGTTCCGATTGCCTGTGCTGAACATCCCTCTGTCCCAACCAGTTCTTTTCCCTCCTTTCACTCCTCAAGGCATGTGAAATCCTGCCAGTGACTACAGGCTGGGATAATATCCTAAAGCCCTCAGCTCTCTCCTTCTCCTGCTTCAAAGTTCTGAATACAGGTGTGGTAGGGTTTTGTGACCTTGCCTCAACCCATGAGCTCTCTCACAAAATTCCTGTACTTTCTGTGCCATCTGACAACTGCTCAAGAGTAGTGGCAAGTCTAAATCTCTCACTGTACACTTCTAGTTTCCCACTCACAGCAAACTAGTATGTTTGAGCAATCTTTTTGAATCTGCTGGGTAGAATCTAAACCAGGTATTGAAATGGGTTTTCTTGTGTTTTTAATAAACTGCTTTGCTACAGCAGAAATGACCAAGGAGAGTTTTTCAGCTAGCATTTGGCATAACCTGAAAGAAGGGGTGACCCAAAGCCCTTTGCAGAGGGCTGGAGTTCATGAGAATGGAAAATTCCCCAAGAGCAAAGAACTGCATATCGGTATGAAGACTTGGAAAGCTGTGTGAGAAGTTCAGGCTGAGAGGGAGAGATGGATGTTATTTTGGGATCAAGTGTTTACCCAAAAGCCTGTTTTGTGGGTCCTGGGAATGGGGTCTAATTTACCTGTGTGATTATTGAGGACTATCAGGAACAGCGTGGGAACATGGGAGGTGGGAAGAGAGGGAAGGCAAAGAGGAGTGAGGGACACCACAGGAGCTTGAGCTGGCACTATTTATGAGGAGGATGTCACTGGATCTGCCCCCAGAGCAGACCAGACAAGGAAGGGGGAAGGCAAGGGTTGCCATCTGTGCAGACTGGGGCTGTTTTGCAAACTGCTCTCCTGTGTCAAAACCAGGTGATTCAAAATGAATCCTGTGTATGGGGTCTGAGTAAAACTGCAGGGCTGAGCTACAGAATGTGTTTTGGGGATTGCAGGTCCTCCAGCAGTCTGTAGAGGGGACAGGGTGATAAGGACTGAAGTGTGCACCTATTTTCAGCTGTCATTCGGGATGTTTGACTCCTTCAGGTTGGCAGTGTGACCTGAAGCCTTGGGCACCCTCCCAGTGACCCACCCAAGGTGATCCTGGCTGGATGTTGGCTCCAGGGAGACTGGCAGCACTGTGTGCTGATGTACATCAGCATTTACTGCTCCCCGAGGTGTGGGGTGTGCTCTGTGCAATAGTAATAAAACACAACACCAGGAAGCAAAGGATCTCTAGGAAAATAATAACTTTTGCTTTTGGCAGAGAGAGCAAGGTAATTGGTTAGCCTCAAATACTGTGAGCTGCTGTTTGTAGAGGCTGAACTAAATAAGGTTACAGGACTCTGTTGAGAGACCTGCTAGAATTTTTGTTTAAAGAAGAGCTGTAGCAGAGCTGTTCTCAGCAGCAGACTGCATCCCTAGCCCAGAAGAACCAAGCCTTGTAATGGAAAGACAGAAGATGTCCATGCAATGTAGTTCAACACCAAATACTGGAGCCAGCTCCAGTTCTCAACCACATTCAACACCATGAGGGCTGGCTTGCAATGTGATTTCATCTGACCAGAGGTGCCCTGGTTCTCAGCAGACCTGGGTGGCCTGTGTGGAGCACTGAGCTATCTCATTTGGCCATGGAGACGTGGCCACAGCCCAGCCTGAAGTGCACATTTATCTCCTGACCTGACAGCATTGATGGCAACCTTCTCCTGTTGACACTTTCTAGGCAAGAAAGGGAACCCCAACATAGCTTCCAACCTGTGCTTTCTGCTTTCTCACTGACCCAAACTGCTCAACACAGCTTGTTTCTCACCCTTGGACAAACCACAAGGCTCAGGAGTTATGGGGGTGCTCAGTGGGGATGCCCACAGAGCTGTGGGGACCATCCTGGTGTCACAGGTAACAGAGCTCCACATTTAGTGCTTGTCTTCCACATCTTGGCAATAAACACATCCTACTGGAGCCCACCTGCACGAAGGTAAATAAGGAGGGAAGCTTCAAACCAATAATTTAAGTATAAAAATACCACCCTCAGGAGCTCTGAAGAGTAGCCTGGAGATATTCATGCTAGAGCTTACAACTCTAAATGTATTCTGACCTAATAAAAATCACTTAGCTAGTCTGGGTTACTGCTTCAAAACACTTCTCCAAGACTTCATTCTCAGGGCATCCTACATTGTGTTTACTGTGCTCTGACTTTCTGATTTTGCTGCTGCTGTTAATGTTACAACCTGCTTATTCCTATGTACCACAGCCAGTGTGTTCTGCCATCCTGCCTGGCCTCCAGTAAGCCTCTGTTTTCCCTGATAAACATTAATTTACAAAGAATCCAGCTAGATTACCTCAATGTAATGAATAACTCATGCACTGAATTAGGGCTTTCTGATCTTTTGTGCATTGGTGTTATTCCAGTAGCCTAGAAGTAAAAATAATTCTAAAATTCTAGGTTAAATATTAGCAGAAAGTCAAGAGACGCTCAACAGACGACTGATAATAATAGTAATAATAATGATGATGTCAGAAATAATGTCCCTTTGTGATTAATCTGTCTCTTGGGGGTTCTGAGAGAGCCTGGAAACACACTGAATAAAGCTTTGTAGAAGCAGAAAACAGCAAGTGAACCATGAGCTCTTTTTCTCTTACATAATTCAAATGTTCTCTGCAATTCAAATACTGAATTCAAGTTCTGATTCAAATAGTCTCTTCCAATGGTTTGGGAAGCAGCACTGGCAGCATTTGGGGTTTTCATTTGATGTATTTGATTTATAGCTGGTGTCCCAGGCTGGGTAGGCAGCAGCATCCTCCTTCTTCCTTAAGGAGCTGTTTATATCTGTGTCTCTTTCTTGCCTACATCAAGGACTCCTCCACCTTTTTGAAACTATACAATTCCCCTGTAAGTTGTCATCTCTTCTTTATTCTGGCCCTTGTGATTAGCAGTAGTTGTAGATAACATGGCTTTGCAAAGTCTCAGTGAGGTTTTAAATTAATCAGTACACCTTTCCTCAGTTTCCTCTGATGTGAGATTTCATGTTATGAATTCCACCGCCAGTGAATTTGTTATTGAGTTCAATAGTTTTAAGCCTTTTCCTTCTGGTGCTGATGCAAAATACACATTTATTATAGAAAAGGCCGGGATGCTGACATTATCCTATCATTGACTGCACCTGCATTTTAATATAGCCTTTTTGGCATATGGGGAATGTTTAAATTCCTACTTTTGTTCACAAAGACAGTGTTCACATTCAGACTTTTTCTTTTACTGTGTTGAAGTCTATTTGACTCCAGATTTTGAATGTGATGAAAATTTCTTTAAGACGTGTTAAAACGGGGCTTTATCTTACTTTTAACTTATTTTACCCTATGGTAAAAAGCAACCAAACCCAAATAATCTCTGTCCCTGTTTCTGTGTCCCTGCACAGTTTGATTTTGTCTGCTGTCCATGTGGCTCTTTGCATACCCTGGGTGTGCCTTTTGCTTTATAATGGGCAATCCACCTCTGCTGCAAACCTGCTGTGTTCTAACATTTGCTTCTCTTATAATCCCCTGTCCTGCTGTTGCACCTTCACCTCTGTGTACTCATGAGCCTGTTGCTCATATATGCTTTATTATTTTATTACATGACTGTATAGGCCATGATTGCACACCTGAGCACTCCCGTGTGCTGTTGTAGCTTAAGTTTTTCTGTGTTAAATTGTCAGCCATTAGAGATTTCCCTACTTTTGCTTTTGAGCTTGATTTCATCAGGAGCTCATCTTTCAGCCTGTCATCCCTGTCAAGGCACAGTCATCTTATTGTCAGCTGTAGCCAGGCTCCACACTCGTGAATCATTTTGGAATGTCCTTGGTTTCACTCTTTAGAGGAGCTCTTTGCATGGAGGTGTTTTTCACTGGAAAATGATGAGGGCTTGTGTAGCTCCAGCAGTGCACCCAGTTCTTCTTTTTCTATTCTGCTTCAGTGAATTCTTCACTGGAGTTGGGGGTCTCTGCAAACATCCCCACCTTTTTCCCTGTTGCAAAGCACCGTGTGGGCTGTATGTGCCAATAACCCTGAGATGATTAGGTCTGTTAAGTGCTTGCATGCAGGATGTTTCTCTGAAGTCCTTCCACTTTGAAAAATCATGCCAAGCAACTTGTTTCTTCCAATTCTTGACATGGAAAGCCTTCTTTCAGTGTCCTCTGATACCATGAATTTTGAAGGGAAGGATAGGGTAAAGCAAAAAGTTTGCCTTATTTTTGCTGCTTGCAAATTGCCTTGCAGGTGCTTTGCTCCCAGAACTTCAGCCCTGTACATGACAGGGCATAGCTGTGGTGTTTTAGGTGCAATTTGGCACACATTTATTTGGGCAGGACCACCAAGTGATGAGTTGTTACACTACAGGTATAGAGGAAAAGGATGAAAAGGGGAAAACCAAATCATTCCAAGAAAAAAAGGGCAGGGAAATCTTTGCCTCTACTTTTAGGTGTGTCAATAAGGTACTCTGCAAGGTTGATGTATCCTCTGCATATGTAGCTGAAAGCTTTTTTTTTTGGCATTCATATTCATTTTGCAACAGCTTATAAGAGGTCAGTTGCAATGCTCTGGTCACTGAGAATGTTCAGGCTTGTTTATTAGGCAAAAAACTACATTAAATCATAGTCAGGTAGTTATTACTGGCAGTGTAATGTCTTGTTATTAGTGCAGCTCTGATTTTTTGGAAATTCACAGCACAGACTAAGATATATCAACAGCTCAGACTCAATCCTGCGAACGTATCCCACTGATTCTTAATATGTTAAATAACCACCATTCAATCTGCACAGATTTGTTTAAAATGATATCTTGCAGCTATTTTCTTTTTCACTGCTCAGATCAGTCAGACTAAAGCAAACAGTTTTCATACCTTAAGCCTCACATAGAAATTCATATTTGTGCAAAGGAGTCCAAAGGGCAATCACATCAAAATGTACCACCCACTTTCCTCTAAAAGCAAAGCAACAGAGAGCCCCTTGAGCTGGTGCTTGTCTGCTCGAGTTGCATTTAAGAGCCCCTCAGAGAAGCAGCACCATTAACCCATCAAGCAAAGCTGGAGGGACACCTGTAGATAGAAGATGCAACCACACTAGTCCCGGGAGCACCAAGGGGTGGGAATTATTCGAGGGAGGTACTGTGTGGAACATGTGGATGCAGGGACAGAGCCACGCCGTCCATCTGGCTGTGACAGAGTGAGAACACAGACAGTGAGTTTAAACAGTGATTGATATCTCCAAACCCCAAGGTTTGTCTCATTCAGAACCGGTCTTCTTCTTCTTTTTCTCAGATCACTCCAAGTCAAATGGAGCAAATATTTCACAGCACACGTTTTTTTGCCATTCAGTGTAGACTTCATGATTTTGTAAGACAATACACTTATTTAATGAAACAGAAAATAGAAAAAAGCTCAATTTCTTTGAAAGATGCTTTTCCAGGATTAAGCAACACCATATGAGATGTCATTTTTTCAAGCCAGCTCATTGTATGTGTTTCACGGGTGGTAGACAAAAATAGTTTAATTAAGTCAGATTTGAAATTAAAAAAATTAAAAAAGATACTAAAATATTAAAACTGAAATCTAGTTAAAAGCCTGTAGTTATTATGTGAGTAAAATAAAATAATGTGATAAAACCAACAAAAAAAGCAATGCATATTTTCCACCTAAGTTTAAGATAAATTTGCTGAAACGGGGGAAGCTCTTAACAAAATGGCTGGGGCCAGAGTTCTCTGATTTGGTAAAACAGCTTTCTGTAGCCCTAACTTCTCGAGGAATGCTTTTTCATTTTATTGTATTTATCTCAGTATAGTTGTCTCCAGAGAATAACTAAGCAATAACAAACAAACTGGCTGGAAGTTCACAAAGCAGAAGCACTTGCTGGGTTCTTTGGGCCTCTTACAAGCTAAGGGTGAGGGCCATCTAACAGGTTTAAAATCCTCAGGCTCAAACCCCAGATTATACTCCCATTCCAATAAACTACTTTTAAATGCAGCACATTTTAAGGGTAAAGTCACAATTTTTCTTCTCTACTCAGTACTCTCAAAACAGTTTTAGATTACTGGTTTTGTCAAATAAACAGTCCATATGCCAGCCAAAGCAAACCTCAGTAAATAAGAAATGCCATTTGTTCTAAACTAATAAAATGCTCTGAATGGGCCTCTGAGTGCACACACTGCAGGGATATGAACTTTCCCATCTTTGTATTCTGTCTGCCTGAGAAACAGACAGTAAGGAAAAGTGAAATGGAACATTTGCACAGAAGCTGCTTGTGTTGTTATCAGGAGTTATTTGTCCATGCAGTTCAATTGTGGCTTCAAAAAATAAGTACAAAGTACACATTCAACAGGATTGAAACCTGCTATTTGCATTGAGCTGATTTGCCTGACTGACTTAATCCCAAATTTTCAGTTTTAAATTACTTTGATATCAATATACGATTACTTTGCTGCTTGATCAATATATAATAAACTCAGATGATCTTTAAGGTCCCTTCCAACCCAAACCATTCTATGACAGCAGCCAGTGAAGTGTCCAGTATCAACTGAAATTTATTGGTTTCCAGCTATGCAAAAAGGTGGGAAACTCTTCAGAAGAGTCTGCTCAGTTGATAGCCCAAATTCTGAATTTCAATCCCATCGTATTTTTTCCCATGTCCCTGAACCCCACAGTGAGGTACTGGGGTCTTGGTGCATTTGGAATATTTAAATTGCCTCCAGAGGAGAAGCTGTAGAGCTTGGGAGGTTCTGTGCAAGGTGTGCAAAGAGCCTACACATGGAAATACTTTTCTGGAGAAACTGAGAGGAAACTGGCAGTACATGCTTTTAAATCCATATTTGACCTATGCATTCATTCATGACTAAAGATGCATTTCCCCTTAACAATATAATCACTTTCTGTAAAGTGATTGTGGCATCAAGGATTTCTAAGTGTTCTGTCCTTCTGCTTCTCTGAGGCCCAGCTCACTCTTTTCGTTCAGGCTTCTGCCTCTTCTCACACCATCTGCCCCAGCCTTTCCTCCTGGCCCTTTGCTGATGGGCATCACCCCATGGGTTGTGTCCAGCTGTGGTTGACATGGACCAGCTGTGCCAGAGACCTCTTTTCATCCAAAGACCCATCAACAGATGAAAGAAGGATTTTTCACATCTTCAGACAAGCCCAGGCCATGCTTGGGTGCTTTTCCCTGAATGTTTGTTCAGTGAAGGAGTGTTTCTTCTGCAGAAGCCGTGCTGAAGGGAAGGACACCTCAGCTCCAGGCACAGAAAACAAGTCCTCTGGGATGAGAGGACTGTGTGAGAAAAAAGAATTCCCTCTGTAGACTGAGGCTGGCTGGAGCTGTGCATTACCTTCCAAATATTTGGTAAGGAGATGTGTCAGGGGGAGGAGTGGGGCTGGTTTACCTGTAGTTCCTCATACTCGTGGTTTTGAGTTGGATCAAATAAAGCTGTAATTATTTTGGGTGGGAGGAGTCCCCTGTTCTGAAGCAAGACTCAGTGCAGTGGCTCACCTTAGAGTCTTTGGGATATTCATTTATTAGCACAGCTTCTCTGGAAAGTGGGGTGAAAGAACAGGGAAACCTAAAGAATCACCTAAATGGGGGGAAAAAAAGATAATTATAAACTCTCTGTGCAGATCTGGCAGTTTGGAAGGTTTTATTTGCAAATGGAAATCCAAAAATGTGTTATATTTCTTCCTAAAACTCAAGGTGGTTTTGTTTATAACAAACATATATAACCTTCTTGGAACAAGGGAAACCCCACAGGTGTATCAATATTTACAGTATGACTTGAAATACAAACCTGCCATTGATTTCACTGCCTGAGCAACAGCAGTTCACTGTGTGTTGCAAAAAGGTTCAGCCAGGACAAGGATTAATTGGCTTATCTTTATCAGAGCTTATTTTCTCACACAGAAGCAAGGGAGAAGGAATGGGCAGAATGGATGTTCCTTGCTTTGTGTGGGAAAAAAAGACATCTGAAAATTAGCTCTGTTTCCAGGCTGGGAGCTGACTCCTGTCCCCAGGGAGGTGTTCCTCCATCTGCTTGCTCCTCCACATCAGCAGAAGAGCTTCAGAGGCACTGCCAGAGCTTGTGGCTGGGGAGAGATCAATTTTAAACTGAGATTACATGGGAGAATTGAACCTCAGTTTGAAAATTTATGAGAAGAGCAACATGAAGGTGTCCCAAGGAAGACACAACCTCCAGCAGCAGAGACCAAAAGAGAACTCATTTGCCCCTTGAAACATGGTCTTTGTGACTGATATCATCAGCATGTCACTAGAAATCATTGTCAAGAAGAGCACTGTCCAAAGCCAGGTAAACCTAGAAGGTGCAAAGTTACTTCCCTTGTGAAAAGAAATGTTTTCACTGCTACTAAATTCTCCTCAACTCCTGAGCTGTGCTGGTTTTGCTTTAGGCAATGCCAGGATTCAGCTTGGGTAGCCCTGTTTCCTGCCCACTGCCTTAATCTGAGTTTCCTCTGTCAACTTTATTAGGAATGCAGCCCACAGACTGGTCTTCCATCCTCAGGGACACAGTTCTGGTTCATCCCAACCCTGACTGCCTGTAAAAGTGGCATCTCAAAGCTCCACACAACACAAGGACACCCTGGACTGGCAAATTCAACTTGTTCCCCTTGTCACATGAAAAGAAAATTTGTCTTGCAGTCCAGCACTCTTCCCCTGCAGTGTGGAAGTCTGAAATGATTGATCCTGTTTCAACTTGTATGCAAATCCAGTAATCACCCAGGGTTTTGACTAGTCATTTCTGGTGTTAAATGCTGTGGGCACCAGGTTCTGCTCTGTCACTTCAAACAGGTAATACCTGTATTTCTTACACACACAGGGTGCAAATGGGTTAAATGTTAAAGGGGAACAACCTAGGAATGCATTAGAACAGAGTAGTCTGGTTTAATCCACTGAGTTAGGATTATTTTTACCAGTTTTGGGTTTTTTTAGTGGCAAATCCAGTTTCTTTTGAATATAGATGGCAAGTCCTCCCACACATCCTTCATATCTTACATTGACATGCTGCCTCCCCTTGCTAGGGTCTTTTTCCCTGTTATCTTTGTGCTACCATAAAATTCAGACTCTGCTGACTCAGCTTGTGCAAGATCCTTTGTATTTGCCATAGCAATACATAAGTTTAGGTTGGATTGCCTTTTAGCAACCCTCTTAGTGCTGTTTGTTGAAGAACAAAGTGGAGTGGCCTGGAGATGAAAGAAGACCAACAAAACACATGAAACATTCAGTGCTATTAGAACATATGGGGGTTCTAAATCAAGAGGAAAACAGCTACAAAATGCTGTATTGAGCTGATATCACCATCATAATTCCTCCTTTTTCTGTGGGTTGTACCTTGCTGTTGGGGTCAGCAGAGCACATCCCCTGCCATGGTCACTTGTTTGTTAAATGAGCTGTCCAAGAGTGGGCAGGGATAAAATACTGCCAGTGAAAGAGTGGCTCGCTTATCCTTTGAGAAGCTTTTGTCAACATCCTTTTGAGCCTGATGAAGTGAGTTTCTCTCAATATGAGCTACTGACAGTCGTGGCTGGCCTTGCAGCAGCAAAAGGTTTGAAAAAAGCTGAGCGTGAGTGAGGAAGGGCTCAGTGAACTAATGCAAGAAGGGATTTTCAGGTGGAATTAGGTCTTTGACAGTGAGAAAAATGGCTGGGACTAAAGCCAGCTGAGAGATCTCAGAGAAGAAAGGAGGAAGAATCTTGGCTTTGGAAGAGGAGAGGGAGCCTGAGAGAGTGGAAGTATGGGTGAGGTGTTTGGGCAGGAGGGTGAAGTAAAATGTGGACAGCAGTGACAAGGGATGTTCCTCAGGGATTGATATTGGGACTGTTTAACACCCTTGTCAGTGGCATGGACAGTGGGATCAAAGTGCACCCTCTGCAAGTTTGCTTTCCTGTTGACCATATTGTATGGTTTACTTCCTGGGAAATGTCTTTGTTTGCCTCTTGACAGGTGTTTCTCTTCCAAACAATGCTGAATTCTTGGATTCTTTTTGCCAGTGGCTCTTTGCAGCATGTACAAACAGCTGGAAATCCTCCTGCATTGGGGGAAACCTCATAGGTCGCTGGGAAATTCAATAAAAAGAGACCATTTTTGTACAAGGATCAATAAATCTGAATGCATGTAGCAAGTGAGAGAAAAGAGTGTACCATTAAAGAAGGGGGAAAGGTTAAAGTGAGAATGCTGCTTACACCAAAAAACCCTCCTCTAACTTTTGCTAGAAAGGCCTTTGCAATGCAAAGTAATCAGAACTGACCCAAACGAGTGGGACCTACTGTGGCACTGAAAGGGTTAAAGGGAAAGTTAGATATTTAGGACTGTAGATGCAGGCAGGGATTTTGAAAGGGTTTGTAAAGTTGGCAAGATTCAAGGAGGTCAAGAATCTGATGATCCCAGAGGGACAAACACAGTGCTATTTACACCCAGTTTGCAGGTTGGGCTCTTCCTGATGAAAATATGAACTAGAATTATTGGGGGATGAGAGATACAGGACACTAGGTCCTCTGGGAAGATGCACAGGCAAGTATTTGACAGCACCAGGCACTGAATCCTCCAAAAAGGTTGTTATGCAAATGAATCAGAATGTATTTGAAATAGGTGCTGGAAACCCCTAAGTTTTGGGGGGGTTTTTTTGAGGTGGAGGTGGGGTGTGCATGTGTGTTTGAGTGTGGGTTGCAGGGGGTTTATTTTGGTTGGTTGGGGTTTTTTACCAACAGAATATTGCCAAGAATAGGGCCCAGCTACAGTTGTTCTGGGTTTGAGATACCAACTGTGACTATAGCAGAGCCAAATGAGGCCTGGAAAGAGGATGTGAAAAGTTCACTGTCAAGATAAAGAAAGAGACAAAAGTGAAGATCAGGAACTCAAGCAGAAGATCAGCCAAGTAAAAGCTGATGTTATCACTTCTGATGCCTGGGCAGAAAGAGCCCAGAAATACTGGGACATACCAGGGAAGAAGGTGGGTGGTTTGGTGGCTACTGAAGATTAAGAGGAGGGTGGAAAGTTCACAGAAGCTGCTACAAGATAGAAGTGCCAGAGAGTAAAGGCCTAGGACAGAGATGTATGTCAAGCAATAACTCGTTCAGCAATGAGTCAGAACTCCCATCATCATTTTCCTACTCTCTTGGTAAAATCAGAGAGGGAGAAATGTGACCACATAGAGGAGGCACGGGCACTGTCACTGGGATGAGCCCATGCAGTGTGTCCTGGAGGGTTTCCACACAGTGCAGAGAGAAAACTGACTTTCAAAGTCCATCGGAGGGGTAGGATTCAAGTCAGATAATCCTGTCTTGAAAATGATCCATCCACAGCCACTCTTGTGTCCAGAATCCACTAAGACAGGAACGAATTTGTGACATATCACAGTGGATATCCTGCAGGTACTCCAAAGCAGTGGCAGCTCCTGAGAAATAATGGAGTAGAAGGTGTAATAATATCTCTCTTGATAATGCCAAAGGATGTTGCTGAGGTTGGTGGAGGCTGAATGGGTGTGGGAAGACAACACATGTTGTTCTGCCTGACCTCAGTCTACACTCAGGTACAAATGTTTTAACACATTTTTTCCATCTCATGAGCTTTTTATCCCAGGATGTCCGAATAAGATCAAATACAAAATATAATAGCTAAACCTGCTCAGAGAATGCAGAGCAAATGTAATTTTTCATCAAAAAAAGGTATAAAGCAGAAGTCACACTGCATATAGAGGGGGAAAAGCAAGCTGATGTATCACTTTATTAAACTATTTATTAAGCAATTTTTTTTTATTTCTTAAAAATTGATGCATTAATTATTAATTTATTAATATGGGTTTTGTAACGTTAAAAAGTTTTCTGGGAGTTAAAAAATGGGAATTAGAAATCAGTCAATGCATTATACCTGATTAAACCTTTTAACTTCCCACAGGGAAAAGCCTCAGCAGTCCCAGTATTCCTTCTTAGAGCAAGACTTCTTCTCAAGATGAAGAAGTTCCAGTAATGTCTGAAGCCTATGAAGGAAAAAATCAGGTAACAGTTGGAAAAATACTTGCATGTGCTTACGCCTGAAGTTAAAATCAGAAAGGAAATAAAAATTTCTCCCCACATCTAAGCCTCATTGCCTAATAAAATACAAGGGAACTCCTTCTGCCACCCATTCAGAGTAGGAGTCAAATGAACTGGGAAATGGAATTAGTGGATGAAATGTCTTTAGCAGCACGATGTGAATGAAATACCTGGCTTTTACCTAGGCCTCAAAGAGGGGAACACAACACTGTTAGTACCTGCTGCAGTTTCAGCTTGGTGTTATGGGCTATCTGACCCATTGGAGTCTAGTTGACCAAAATGGGAATGTCAGCAAGGAATGGCCTCGAAAAGGGTCAGCAACAGCTATTGTATGGCATTTTTAGGGCTCACTAGATGCATGCAGAAGTGACTGTGTTCCCTAGCAGCCCATCCTGCTGCAACTCTGCAGTCCATCCACCAGCTGAGCCAGAGAAGTATCAGAGACTTTGATCTCCCAGTCTGCTGCAGGCGTGACAGAGGAACACCCTCCTTCATCAGTGCCCTGGAGTGATGGCAACTGAGTGTGGAAGTTTTCCTCCAGATGACAAATGTTGACTGAATACAGCAGTGGGATTTGGCAACGGAATAATTTGTAAGTGATTGGGAACATCAGAACATGTTTAATAATATGCAGTTTTGCAGGTTACGTATGATGTGAAAACCTGACAAACTTCAAGTTGCCGTGACAGGTTTGTCACAGAAACTCTGTGCACTTTCATATGGAAATGGTGACAGAAGTGATGCATGAGCTTTAAGGAAGCAGTACATGAGATGGTATTGGGGGCAGGGAGAGAATTTGGCATCCCAAAAGGGAAAATGTTAGAAAATGGAGGGAAAAAGAGATTTGGGTTGCTGAGGAGGATGTCAGCCTGGGGCCTCTGGGCTGTAGGGGCTGGTGGGAGGAGAAGCAAAAAGCCAGAGCCCAGAAGCACAGGTTATGGGTGGACATTATTAGTTCTCAGTGGGAGGACAGAGAAGATGACTTAAAAGCTGTTCAGAAGGTGAATAGCAAGACACCATGTTAAGAAGCATCAAACAGCTGCTGGGAGCATTGTGTGCCAGGCTAACACGTATAAAACAAGCTCCTGCATCTTGCTCAGCAGCCAACTTAGTGCCAAGGTTACAAGCAGGAGGTAGAGAAGCCCAGCATGGGGATGGGGAAGGAGGAGAGCGTTTGGATTCATAAACCACAAGGTGCTGGAACAAGGCAAAGTAATAAACATGAATTGAGGGAGGGAAAGGGAGGTCTTGGTGCTGTAGCCAGGAGGAGGGAGGGCTCAGGGACTCATCACCACCCCATACTGGCAAATGCTGCAGCAAAACTGGGTCCTCCTTCATCTCCAGTCAGATGTGACGAGTTTTAGCAGGTAGCTAAAGCAGCTGATGGCTTAAGGAGTCTGCCTGTCCAGAGAGGTGCAGATTTGCTAGGAAAATCTGCTTGGTTAGAGCTGCCCCACACATGCTCAGAGCATCTACTGCTGTACCTAAGCTGAAGGCTTAGAAGGAAATTTGAAGGATGGCATGGAAAGCATAAATCTTGGGTACCTGGAAAGGATTTGGAAGCTCCAAAATGTGAGCATTATTATGAGAGCTCATTGGACAGTTATGAGGAAAGATGAATGAATATTAGCAAGGTTTCAGAAGACTGTTGTCTGAAGGGAAAGTGGATCCTAGAGGTGGGGATGCAGAAAAGACAGAAAACTCAGGAGGAACACTTGGAAAGTTAGCTGAAGACTGATGTGAACTAGCAAGGATTTTTCACGAACTAAAAAGAGCAGAAAAATTCGAGAAATGGAGGATTTAAAAAAAGGAGGTATTGCTAATATAAAGAAGGGCTGGGATGTTAAGGATTTATCACTCACAGGGGGAATTCCTGGGATTGATCCCAGAGCACTGTGCTCCTGCTGTCAGCTTGTACTTTTGGGTTACTTCACATAATCAATGAAAATGTTACCCATAGCTCATTTACACAGTGAACTTTATTCCAAAAACTGTCCCTCCTGCACTTGAAATAGCAACCTACAGCCTTGCCAAAGCATAATCTGTTCCCTAAGGCCAAGTTTACCCAAGCCTATCCTCCAGTTGCAGCTGGCTGTTTCACCTCCAGAGAAGCTCAGTGCTTTGGTTTCCATTTATTATCCCTCATCTCCCTCCTGTCCTACAACTGCAACCTCTACACCTTAACACATCAGGAGAGTGTCACAGAAAACCTTGCTGGGAGAGTGTTTGGGGAGAAATTTACCTAGAGAGGTTTCACTAGCCTTGGATCTCCTCCATGCTGTCTGTCTCACACATCCCAAGGGCAGAGAGTGCCCCAAGATAACCTCTCTGCTCCTCTGGGAGAGGCAGGAATTTGCTTTGTGACTCCTTGGTTGTTCATCCATTGATGGAAAAAACATGAGCTGGTCAGTCAAAAATCTGACAAGTGCTCAGTAAGGTCTGTTTGTACACCAGCAGCTACCAAAGCACATGTAACCAGCCAAGATATGTTTTTTTTATCCTGGCAGCATTATCTTAGCTGGTTCTCCTGGCTTTATGGCTCTGAAAAATAAATTTAACCTGCTTTTCATTTCTATTTAGTGTTATTCGTCTGAAGACTCTCTTTGGAGTCTTGTAGTGGCTTAACAGATGGAGCCAGGGCAGAGATTCATATTGTGGTGCTTATTTATTAACACAGCTTTTCCTGAGACACGGAAAAAATATGTTTTTCTAGGAAACCTTTTCCCCTTTCCTGGAATGGAAAAAGAATGACATCTGGATCTCTCCTATTCAGCTATGCTTGGGATACATATTTTCCCCAGATATGTATTTCTGAATCTCATGACAGTCTGGTTGCTTAGAAGTAGCTCCAGTAGCCAGTTCCTTTTTCCCACAGAAAGCAGTTGGAATAAAAAAGCAGTTTTCCTGTATGTCAGTGTCCCATTTCTTTCTTAATCTAAAGAAACTGCTGCTCTTATTTACCCACCCCAAAAACACAGGAAAACACAGAAGAGTAAAAAATTTTTCAGGGCCAGTCGTTGCTTGATGGGTGCAATAAAAGATTTAGATAGGCAAGTGATCCAAATTATGATGTTTATTTCTTAATGTCTAAGAGAGGCAGAATAAAGGAACGTTGCTGGAAGAGCCACTGTGAACTCCCCCTTCCACACATCAGATCCTGTGAAAGAGATGGAAATGTCCTCTTTGGCTCCTTTCCCCAGGCAAACAACCCGCCTTCTGACTGGTATTCTGCATCAGTGAGGTTTCAAATAAGCCAGAGGGAAAAAGGCCCAGAGTCAGGGTAGACTGAAGGGGTAGGAAATGAGGAATGAAGGACTCAACACAGAGGCTGCTTTTAGGGGAAAAATCAGATGAAAGGCAAACCTGGAAATTTTTGATATTTCGCTCCCCTTGGGACCTAATTTATCAGCTTCATAAGACTGGAGGAAGAAAGTGATTAATCAGGAGCATGGTATCTAACAGTTCCCATGGATCACAAGTCCTGGACTAACAATAGTACCTGTGGCTTGACTTCTCAAAGATAGGCAATGACCATTTTACCAGCACCCAAAGTTTTTGGGCTGGGAAAGGGCATCATTTTGGCATTCAATGCCAAGAATTCTAGCAGATTTCAGGGAACTCTCACTGCCCTGTGCTTTGCATCTTGTCTTTATGGGCCAGCGTGAACCCAAATCTGCTCTAAAGCCTGCAAGAATTCAGATCCTGATGCGTAAAACCCAATAACAGACCAATTTTAGGGTTGGCAGATGCCATTTATTGAGTTGGCATGTAGAAAACAAAGGTGCTGCAGAGCAGGAGCCCAGCTGGCTCACTGGCTTTGCAACTTAGAGCTGACATTAATGGAAATCTTTTCATTACTGCTCAGAACTCAGGAGGCCAGTTCTTCTCCCTTTGTTGTTTCAGCTGGACATTTTGTGTACACGCAGAGCAGATTGCTCCTTGGGTTGGTGCTGACTTCAGATGCTGCTTAAATGACCTTCTTAGCCCAGTTTGATTATTCTCTTGCCCTTATTTTTCCAGAGAGAAGGGAAGGGAACTGGAAATCAGGGGAACTGCACAATGCAGGTAAACCAGCAGCTTCTTCTTTCTTATCACATGCAAGGTTTCACAGGTGCATTTTTTCTCCTCTCTATGTGCTCAGTAGCTGAATGTCCAAAGCAGTGAGAAAACATCTCTGAAAAGCCAGTGCTATGCAAAGGAGCACTTAGATATTTCCTTGCTTTCACCTTTGTGGTGCTGTATTTCAAAGTGTGGCAAACTGCTCTGAAATCAGCAGTGGTCTAGGAAACCTGGGAGGCTGATACTGGGCTGATGAGAGAATCATCTCTGTGTTGTCCCTGCTGCTGAATTATCCTCCATCCTCAGGTTTGCCCTTCCTTCAGTCTGGGTGAAAAAGGTGACATGCAGCTGTGGAGAGGCAGTTCTGGCTGGTTCTGCCAGACTGAGACTGAGCTATTATGATCATTCCTTCTTTAACATGGAAGTTGAATTAATTGGTCCTTCCTCTTTTTTTTTTTTTTTAAGATCTATATATATGTATATAAATTTTGCCAGGAACACTTGTGTTTAGTCCAGGGAAGTATTACTGCTGAACTAGGGTCTCCTTCCTGCTCCCTTCTGCATTGTTCCCTCTTGTCTCCATTTCCTCTACTGCTCCTGCCATGCACATCCTTTTCATCACCTCTCCCACCCCTTTTTCCCCTCTGCTCTGTGTTGTCACTTACTGATGCAGCCAGGCTAGAGAGAAGCAGCATGTTTGGAAGCAGAGAAGGTGCTTTTGTTTTCCCAGGCTTGACACGCCTGCAGATCAGCACCTACTCTCTGGAAGGAAGGAGAAGATACTGAGACATAGCAGAAAATAGCAATATCAGTCTTTAATCTCATTGGCATGCAGCAATGTGGGAAATGACTGAGTAATTAGACAAAGCCAAGTCTTTCCAGTTGCTTTGCATATATAGTTTATGGCAAACTCTTGATTGCAGAGTCAAACAAGGGCATTTTTGTATTACTGCTGACCTGTTTTGTGGGATTCAAGTCTGTGGATTGCTGAGTGGGGTTTGCTGTGTGTTTGTTTTAAATTACTAAACTGAGCATGTCTCCTAAACCCCATCATTTACCATTTCTTGGCTCTGAGGGCAAGCTGTACCATCCAGAGATACCCCCACCACTGTGGCTTGTTTCTGGTGTACAGATTGCTTTGGGTGCTCCTCTAAAACAGCAAAAGGGGGTTTAGAAGTGGCAGGAACAGCAGAGACAGTTTTGCAGGGTGTGAAAAAGGCCTTTAACACAAGATGGTGAAATCCCTCAAACAAATCAAACCCCTGTATGTCCTAATCCCACACACACATGTGGGCCTGTCTCCCTGTGTCCCAATGTTTCAGAACACCATCCTGAATGCCAGGGAATCATGCACAGGGTCCACAGCCTTCTGTGCACCTCCAAACACCAGGCAGGGTAGTGCTGATTCCTCTGTGCTCCTCTGTGACACAGCCCAAAGCCCAAGACTTCAACTCTCACTTGAGTAAGGTGTTATTTGGACAAACTCATATCAGCATGTGAAGCCTTCACTGTTCTGTGCAGATGGAGATTTACTTCTGTCTGTCTCAACCTGTGCCCTTTCCTGGTATAAATTAAGGTGATCACAGACCTTTTGCAGTGGAGAGGTGTGTATTTTTCCAGCTTTTAAATGAGATACTCTTGACCCTATCAGCAGGATAGCCCTCACTTTCAGTTATTCAGGGCTCTGAAGGGAAAACAGCATAACTCAGAGGAGGGAAAGACATGAATAATGCAAATCATAAATGATTTAGACCAAAAGAACAGATCTGGTGTGTTAATCTTTGAAGAACACATAAGGAGATCTCTGTTGAGATCACAGGAAGGTTGAGAGAGAGGCAGACTTGCTGCCTGACCTGCTCTGCATCACATCTGTCCAGGACACTGTGCCACAGCTACAGGCAGTTAGGGAGAACAGCTGATGCACCCTCCAAAAAATACACCTGATGGTCCAGAACAGTCCATGAGGACAAAAGCCACTGCTAAGAGATGCAGTGAGAAAAAGCCAGTAGCATACCAATTGTTCTTCCTTCTCTCATGGCCTGCAGCATCTCATTGTAATTGCCTATCCTACAGGAAAATGTTATAATACTATGGGTGTGCAGCATCCTGAAACCTGATGGTATTGATGACAATCAGAATCCATGCAGAATTAAGTGGCTTTGCAAAGAGGAATACTTGTCTTGTGCCTACGCTCTGCAACATGGATCTTGTCTCAAAACCTGGCATTCTTCCATGCTCAGCAGCCTTTAATTCTTCTGGAATAGTTTTTCCCCTCCTTTCTGGGATATGAATATAACTGACATTCCTTGCTTTGGGGCATTAGGACAGGCTCCATATAGATTCAACACACAAATTCATTGTAAATAATGTATGTGCCAAAGCTCCTGCATGGATGTTGCTCTTGGTTGCACCTGGATTTCCACTCTCCCAGGTTTGGAGAGCAGTGTGTGCCCCATAGCAAGACGAGGACCACACTGCAGAACAGCTGGGACCTCCAAGAACCATCATAAAATATACCCAGAATGTTTCCTAGGGGTTTTTAAAATCATATTTCTTGAAAGAGCCCAAATGCCTTTATTTGATTTTAATAAGTACCAATTTTGCTTTTTTTCCTTTCTATCAACACAAACCTAAGGATGAAATCACCCAAAGTCTTTTAAGGGCCTCCTTAATTATTTCCATCAACTTCCAAAACAAACCAGCAAACAAAATAGTGTTGAGGCCAAAAACCAGGAAAGTTGTGAGAAATAGAATTTACTTTATTGCATATTCTGTGAGTATTCTTTACAGGAAAAAAAAAAGAAAATAGCTACTCACCTGGTCAATAGAAGCTGTTTAAACTATGCCATTTTTCTCTCTCAGCTCCTTTGGAAGGCAATTATTTTCCTCACTTTCACAGCTGATTTCCTTACCTAAGCCACCTCTCAGATTCTTTTATGTAACAACAAGACAAAACTATCCCAATACACAACATTGTTGTACAGCATGATTATATGTGTAGGATGGCATGTAACTGAACAGCCTCTAAACCTCCCCTGTCTTCATCTAAGACTTTTTGCTGAGCTGAAGATGTTGTTACTGGCTGGATAATTGCCCAGTGTCAAACACAAGTTGCTCTGTGAGTGGCAGAGCTAATGAAGCCTGCCTTGCCATGATATTTGTGCCTTTTGTCCCTTAATTCCATTTTCTGCACGGGAAGTTCACTGTAAAATGCTTACCCCAGGAGAGGCCAAGTGTGCTGTGATCTCCTGTGTCTCTTTCTAGCTCCCTGTTCTTCTCCAAAACTTGTAGGACTACAGATACATATGACATTATTTCCTCCCCTTTTCCAAATGTGATTGAAACCAGTTAATGACCTCCAAAAGCATTAAGGTTGCCAGGAACCACTAAAGCTCCCCAGATGAGCATGTTCCTTACCAAATTAGTGGTACTGCTGGTGAAAAGTGCTCTCCTGGCACCATCTGAGGTACATCCTGGGTAGGCAGAGAGCTGGGTATGCCCTGATGTTGGCACCAAGGAGCTGTGAGAGAAGAAGCTTCCTCATCTCCCCTCATTATGGTGGGAATTTATGTCCCGAATAACTGTGTGGGTTTTCATTCATATCAGCAAGGATGACATAGGATGGCATACTGGTTAGCTCAGGTTTACTTTATTTCTAATACAGAATTAAAACTACATGCAGTGCTAAAGCTGCTCTCATAATTTTCAGCAGATGTAAGGTTTCAGTATTAGGAAGATCAGAGGTTTAAATTAATCTAAAAACACGAGCAATATGTTAATTTGAGAAAAATACCAACTGAGTGGAAATAATAAAATGAGGGAAAAATAAATCTACCGAATAATTTAGGGTCTAGGGGTTTTTTAAGCTGGAGAGAATGAACGTGTTCTGACTTTATTTTTCTGGGTTGTGTTGTTTTTAGGAAGACATGCCAGGAGCACTTCCTTTGGAGAACCATAAGCAGCTGCCCTTTCACTTCTTCCATTCATGAGTACTGAAGGGTTACTTGGAGAAATGGGGCAGCTGCCAATGCCATGGCCCGTGACAGATCTGCTGGGTCCTTTCTGTGGCTTCAGGCATGAGGGGCACCTGCAGATTTTGGAGCAGGAAAACGTGGCTGTGGTGTCCTCATGGGAACAGGGAAAGCCTTGTCTCACATAGGGTTAGAGCAGTGATGCTCGGCTGGGGTTTAGGATCCAGCTGGGAGGGAGGTGGCTGAGATTTTAAGCAGCAGCCTGACACAGCCCTGGCTTCTGTAGCAGCCTGGCATCTGGCTGCACCAGAGGGAACGGGAATTTGGCCTCCTCAGTCATATGCCACTGATGTACTGGGAACTCATTTTGAGCCAGAGGAGAAAACCAGTTTAAGGGGCTGCGACAGAAGATTGGGCCCCTCACATGGCTTGACTGAAGCAGGAAACACTTTTTTTTTTTTTTTAATGACAGTGTTTTTTATAAGCAAGATTGTTTTAAAGTCTCCTGGGACTTTGAGGATCAATCTCTGCAATATTTTCTGCTGGAGGCCACCTGAGAAGTTGTTTGAGGTACATTATATTAACTACAAGGCAGGCAGAGATAGGAGTCAGGTTGAAACGACCAATTTACGGGATTCAGGAATCCAAACATTTCTCTTAAAGTCAGAATAAAAGGAAATAATTAATTCTCCAGTCACTACATGGGCTTTCCTGTCTGAGAATAAATCCTATGTCTTCCCAGCAGTCAGGAGGGAGCTGCGCCCCTGCCAGGGGTGAGTAGGTGGAGATGAAAACAGGGACACTGAGCTTTGCCAGAGCTGAAAGGGGTGGGCAATGTATAAATATATAAATGGAAAAACACCAGGTTAGGCCTGACTTTTGCCAGGCATCAAAGCCCTGTGGTAGGGAAAATCTTGGCTAAACCTCTCCCTTGGGCAAGTTAACTCTGAGTCATGTATATGACAGGTAAAGCATGGGATTGTATATCATGTAAGCATGCCAGCTAAATCTTTAATGCCACCCTGGAAAACAGTGCTCTGAAAAGCACAGTGAAGAAATGAACAATATGTGCAGTAATCAATATCCTGAAGATCTAATTCAATACACTCTTTTTGACATTTAGTGTTGGTGAGGGGCTTCCAACAGGGTTTACAGGGTTTACAAACAAATAGAAACCTCTGTGTTGTTGAAATTGCTTTCCACTACGGATGCTACCTAGATATTACATTAATCAGATTATTTTCTTTTCCCTCAAAAATAACCCTCTTTACAGATTTTATCCTAGCCTTGAAAATCATGGTTCAGACTTGAGCCCAGTTTGTGCTGCAGAGGTGGGTCCAAATGCCACTTTGGCACTGTGTGTGCCTCTGTGTGAGCACACAGTGAGAGGGCAGCCCAGGGATGGCAGAGAGAACCTCAGCCCTGGGGAACTGGGCATGGGAAGTGATGCAGGACATTCTGCTTGCACCTGCCGAGCTGTCACATGGAAGCAAACAGGGCTCCCTAATTGCAGCATCAAGACCTCAAAAGAAACCAGAACACTCCCATTTTACAGAGAAACTACAAATGATTCGTGGTTGTGAGCCGAACTTATTTTTATCCATTTTCTTTGGCTCCTGCTCTACTTTTGCCTCTCCATACTTTGCACGTACCTTCTTTCTAATGTGTTTTCTGTCACAGCCTCCAGAACAGATTTCATCAGTATCCTTCCCCTTTCTGTTTCAGATGATAAAAAATTTAATCATATTTCACCCACTGTTCCCATTTGAGACCTGCAGCAGAAAGCAGCAAAGAAAAGCTACTCAAGCCCCAGGAAAGCTACTGTTCCAAGCCCATGACCATCCTGTGTTGCTGTGGTGGAGGCTCATGCCATGTTCCCTGAAGATGCTTTATTTTGTGTAATGTTCTCACTTGGTAGCACTGTCCTACTTTGAAATAATTCCAGGCTCTTCCTTGTTGTACTGTGTAGCAGGAGCAAAAATATTTATTCAACCATTTAGAAACTACCTAGAGTTATAAATAATGGTGGATCTACATCCCAAAGTGTAAACACAGATCTTAATCATTAAAATACTTATCACAGTAGTATGAAATTTATCTAAGAACCGTGTATATTTTAATTCAAGCTGTGAACTTAGATACACTTTTTCATTAATTACAAAAAATCTGTAAGATTTTCTTTCAGCCTTATGGTCTCCTTAGTATAAACAAACATACCTAATTAACAGAACTGCAGGATGTAAGGTCCCTAATCCACAAGTTCATCTGGAAGCAGAGTCTGATCTGCCACATTTTTATCTTATTGACAAGAGAATCAGCCAGAGCCAGGTTTGCTCTTCCATCACAGGCTGTGTTTGTCATGCTGGCAGCAGAAGGAAATGTGTTAGCTGTAAATGGAGAAGTTACCTGAGAGACTGGGGAAATAAGGAGCTTTGCATCACTGTTTATGCAATTACTTATCTAAAGCTGCTTGCTCCTTATGATTCCTAAAAGACAATGTAACACTTTGTATTGAACAGTTGAGGTAGAAATGCCCTAGAAGAGATCTTCCAAGCATTTGGATTGATTGTCCTTGGTCCTTGCAAAGTTAAAGCTGGCAGAATGGGGAAGCAGAGTTTTGCAAAGTTCATCCTGCATCACACGTCTTCCACAGCTGTTGAAGACCTTTTGTATCCAGTGATGCCTCAACTTGGATCCTCCAGCTTTTGTTTTTCCCTTGATAATGAGTCAGAGGTTCATAAAAGCAGAACCTGCCCTATCATGGGTTGCAGCAGGAGCTTGAGGGTTTGTACCTGAGATTTGCTAGCAATCGACATGTCTCTAAACAATACAGACAGAGGAATCTGCTGAGCATCTAGAAAAGCAGGTATACCCTAACTGCAACTGCAAAAAACCCTGAAAAACTTTGGTGGACACAGTTTTGAAAGGCCCAGCCAAAATTCTGCTTCCATGTGGGATGCAGCTCATGTAGAAACCAAGGGCTTTACCTTACCTTTTATTGAGTAAAAAAGATGACTAAAAAAAAAACAAAACACCACAAACAATAAAAAAATAAAGGAAAAAACATTGCTTAAAATGTTGAAATGCATATATGATTATCCCACCAGGCATAATGTAATAATAATATTGCTTGCCAGAAATACTTTCTCTTTTAATGAAAGCAAAACACCTGTCAAATTCCTTGTAGCATCTTGTACAAACACATGAAATTGCCAATAAGAGGATAAGGAGAGTGAAGAGGATAAGAAAATACACATGTAATGTAGGTAGGGCTTGTACCGCATCAGGAGAAGTTGGAAGGGTTGGAGGTGAGGTGGGAACCTTCAATATCTGGGGTTAAAGAGAGGCAGGTACCTATTGATTGAGTGTGGTGTCATTATAACTCATTGATTAAATGCTGTGAGTGTGGATCTGGCATGCAGATGGAAGAAATCCTTGTTATGGAAGGTGCAGACAGAGAAAGAGCTGCTAGTTGGCCATGGAGTAGAAAAGGCAGGTTTCTCAAGCTAAAGGCGTGTTTTCATCAACAACAGTGAGCTTGGAGGGGAATGAAGAATAAAGATGTATGAGTTTTGATGTACCTGCTACAACTTTTGTCAGAGGAGTTAGTTCTGACAAGCTTACCCAACTGCCTGCCAGCAGCCAGGTGGGCATTTTTAATTTTATTGCTTTTTTAAAGGAAGATTGCACTTGGAGTTTGGGCTAAAATGCTTGGAATTGAGAGATAATTTAGATAATCACAGGAAAAAGCAAAGCTGAAGCAAAGCTGTTGAGGTAAGTTGTTCAAAGGTATTTGGAGGTAATGGCAATTAGGCAGAAGTTAGGATCCAAACAAACAGGCTGGACATGAGGAACACTGGAAAGAAAAATGCTGGACTGTATTTAGTACAGTCACATACTGATAAACTCATTTTTGAATTCCTCTAGTGTAGGTCTGAGGCAGATGTGCTGCAAAAGCCTGGCAAAAAGCACTTGAATAAATTGTAAAAGCAGAATATCATTTCATCTGTGGCATTTATGAAAAGGGCTGCCCTGATTGCAGGTACTCCAAAGAGCAATGGCAGCTTAAGGAGCTGTGGCTGCAATAAAGCCACTGTAAATCCCAGCTGAAGTGAATCAATATTTTCTTTCTAAATTCATTCATTTTCAGAACATGGTGGCTGGGCAGAGCTTACTAAACCCTGCTTGCTTTGTGTGCCTTCAGAGTGAGTATTGGAACCAGAGCTGAATACATTTCCATGAGGGACTATTTCAATGTGAGCAACTGCCCTGTAGCACAGTCAGTGTGTTTGCTTCTATCTGGGAGCAATGAATTCCTGACTGCCAGGATAAATGTGGCTGCCTGGTGTTTTATGGCATAGCATTAATGAGTGAAGAAGGAGTGGGACACTTATAAAACTGAGATGGAATTCCCACATTCTGCCTCACCTCAGGAACACACAGGGCATGTGGATAGGGAAGGAAAACATGGTTTTTGAAGAACAGTGCAATTGTAGGGAAGAATAAGCAGCTGTAGCGGGTGGTGGTTGTTGGATATTCATTCCGGTACATATTATAAAGGAAGCTCTCCTGCAAAATCAGCTGAAGCAGTATCAGTTACGAGCTGCCAGCACAATCACTTCTGGATGAAGGTCTACAACGTGCCTTTGAAGTGTGACAGATATTTGTACAGCAGGGGATATTTAAATTGGCCTCACGTCGGATAACAAAGTACTCTGTACAGGCACTGAGAAGGGCATTATGCAAAGGCCATAGGGAATCCATCAGTCCCACAGACTATTCCAGCAAAGAGATTCTTGTGCAGTGGGAAAGGATTTGATTTACTGTGAGTAGACTCAGCGAAGGACTCAAGGTGAAAATGGCAAATAGAAAAAAGGGGAAAAAAAAGAAGGCTCATAGTCTGAATAGTCTGATATCCCTTTGTTTTTCTGCATAAAGCAGGTAGTGCTGATACATGATTGAAAGGAAGGGGAGAGAGGTAGTAAAGCAGTATGGTAGAGCAGATACTGGGATGGGTGACATATTCAGCAGTAAAGAAAGGAGAAATAAGAAAGAGGCAGTTTAATAATTGGCTGCAGATAAAACCAGAATATGCACACTGACATTGATGAAAACTGGTCACAAGCTTTCATAAGCTGAGAGAGGGAACCAGGACATGGTCCTGGGGAGTAGCAGGCATGAAGAGATGAGGAGGCATGTTTGTAATCATTGCAGGAGCCCAGAGAGCAGGCTCGTGCCTCCCACATTCCCCAGCACAGCTCCATGGATTTCTCTGCTCAGCACAGGCACACTGGGCAAGCAGCTCTTTGGTTGCCAATAAATCTCCTCTGCACTCCTAGGGAATGCCTTACAGCCTGTGCAAGGGCAGGTGGGACGTGGATGAGTAGCTTAAAGAGGGAAATATGGCCAGCCCATCTGCCATGCAGGAAGGTTGGGGCTTGGGTCCTTCCAAAGGGTGTTTGTGGGACCTGGAATTGCCCAGGAGCTGCAGTTGTGGATGGCAAGGAAGGTTTGAACAGACAGGGAGTCTATCTTTCACTTTAAATGCAGAATTAGATGAAGACAGGGATCCTTGAGAGTAATGGCCTCAATAAAGGAGCAATAACAAGCAGTGAGAGACCAGTTTCTCCTCTGCCCAGGTGCCCCCCAGTCGCTCTGGACAGCTAACCTGTGGAGTTTTGCATGCAGGACTGGTTTCTGGAGAGAGGATCACCAGCAAATGCTGTGCTAAGCCTGGGACTGCTTGCTCTGCCCTTGCATTTGGACAGCAGCCTTTCTGTTAGACAAATGATTAGTAGAGCTGCTTTGTGGACTGGATTTGTGAGGATGATCTGGTTTAAAAATAATAAAAAATGCTGAGGGTAAAAAGGAAGTTATTTTTAACCCAGATCGGTTCATTACTCATGCTTAACAGGAGAGCTTCACCAAGTGAGGAAGGGATGAGTGGGAGGGAAGCACTGGAGTGGGGCAGTGGGGTTTAGCTCTGCTGTGAGCTCAGCTCCTGGAAATATGGCAGGTTGCCCTGTGCTCCAGAGGTTTTATTTTTACTACTCCATGTTCTGGATTAGAGATGCAAAATTAACTTTTTAAGGTTGTTGCTTTTCCAGGAAGGGTATCCCTACCTTTAATTTTTTTTAAAGACTCCTATTTTGTCAAAAAGTAAAATTATTTCTCTTTTTCTTTTTTTTTGGTCTTTCTTCCCCCATCCTAAGGCTGTGTTTTAACTCACAATTTCTCTGAGCTCAGCTTGGAAATTGCAGTGGGAGAGAGAGCCCTGCTGAGGGGGTAGTGGGGAAGGCCACGTCAGGAGAAGGGGGTGATGGTCACTTCTGTCCCCCTGGTCACTTCTGTCCCCCTGCACCCTGGCCCTCTGGACAGCTGCTCTGGGCTCGAGGCTTAGAGGGTGAGCCAGACAAAGAAGATCAGGCACAAGTAAAATCCTGGCCTTTAAATCAATAACAACCCTATGTCTTTGTAATTGCTGGTGTTACACTCATGCCAAACCATCTCCTTGTAGCAGTGGGATGGCCGAGCACAACAGAGACAGTGCCCAGCTCAGATGAAAACAGTGGGAACTATGGGTTTGCTGCCACAAAGGCATTAACCAAGGCAGGCTGAGGCACATCTTGGCAAAGGCCAGTCATCCTCCTGCTCATGGGTGCCTTTTGTGGGAGCTGTGAGAGCAGCCCATGTTTCCTAAGCCTTGCCACAGCGCCCTAAGTACATAAATTGCTTTCTCCTCTTCTTCCCTTGTTTTCTTTTGTCTTGGGAGATTGCTGAACTGAGAGTCTGCCTTCTCATAATGAGGCCAGAGCACACTGGCACTGTCTGTGGGCAGGAGTTAATAAACAGCAGAATGAAAGGCAAAGGGCTGGCTGAGGGTGATGTGTGTGGGACCCACACAGGGCTGCAGCCCCTGCCAGGGCAGGAGGAGGCAGCTCAGCTACATACCTGCTGCAATTAAACCAAATTAAACCAATTAAACCTGGCTCTGGTATCCTCCCTGTATAGTGTAGTGTAAAGTGCTGCCAGGCTGTGGCTGCTAATGAGACTGAGCTATGCTGTGGCATGCTCGGTGTCCCCTCTGCTGTGCTGGAGGAGAGCAAAGTACAAGAGGTGGGAGCATCAGCAGGGACAATGAAACCTCACCACCTACTCTAAGGGAAACCCAGCAGTTGTGATTTATTGAGTGGCTGCAGTAAGTCACCAAGCAGTTAATACTCATCATCCCAGGAGGAGGTAGGACCAATGTCAACAAAAGCATTATTTATGTGAGGTTCCTTTTTTATTATTATTTCGTGCAGAACTTGTAAGGTTGCCTATCAATAAGGTTGCCTACCATTGTCCTTTGGGAAAAGCTGCTTCCAATTGCTTCTAGCAATCCTTAACCATTTGGATGTAATTTCCCACACCAGATACCTGGCTCAGAACAAGCAGGTTTGGAAAATTTCCAAGACGTTGTGGTTTGAGGCATGGGGGGTGGGTTTTGAGGCATTACCTGGGAAATATACATGCTTTTGGCCATGCTAAAATTTAATATTTTTTTAAAAATACTTTGAAGCGAGAAAACAGTATTTGCTGTCCAGTGGTGATCTGTCAAGATTTTGCAAAACTATGGGAGAAAAATGTTTTAAAAAATCAGAACTGAGGATTGTCCTTGCCCTGTCAGCTCAAGGGTAATGGGATGTTGTGCTCTGAGATTAATTGAGCAAATAATTACGTGCTGTTTGTTTGCTGAGTCTGTGGTTCAGTTTTCAGTACAAAGCTTGTGGATTTCTGTGTTTCTACATATGTTCATGGGGCAAAAGCGAGGCCAGCTTATTAGTTTCAACTCCCGATGCAATAAGGAGATATTTTCCTTTGAATAAGGGCAACAGGATTTGGCCTTCAGTGTGTAGGTCAAACCTCTGTCTTTAACACAGGATTGTATTTAATTTCAGTAGAGCTGGGGCAGGAAATAAAAAATGGGAGGTGCTTTTCTCTCCTCCAGGAAAACAAAACAATCAGTCAAAAATAATAATTTCTATAGAACATCACATGTCCAGGTATTCTTCCAGTTGCAATCTTGTGGCATTAGCAATGCAGATAAAATCTGGTGTTTTTATCTGTGTGGATCAAGAAACCTAGAAACAGTGGCACCCTATTTATTATTTTATGGTTGCTGAACCTCTGTTAAGAGGTAATATGCACGGTGTTTGATTTTTCTGCCTTTACATCCTCACATCCCCATGGTTACTGTTTGATTAAACTTTGATCAAAGAAAAGGCAAATTACATTGTTAGTCATTTAACCCTGTGTGGAAAGGGCTCTGTAAGTCAATTCATACAGGCACAAAATCTGAAATATCTTTTTCAGGTAGGATCCCCACTGTGAGAGGGAAAAACAAGTAGTTTTTAGCAGACTGTGCATTCTACGGTCTTTTATTTTGTTCCTGAACTTGTCATTCCTTGTTTTTTCATGTATTGACTAGAGCTGCCTGCTTGAGAAAGAAAGAACACTCTAAGGCTGAAAAAATACCCTTAGTTCAATGTTCGTGACATTAAGCAATCTATGCTTGATTAGAAAATCAAAGCCACTTCCTTCTGATTCTTGGAAAATGTTTGCTTATTTGCAACTGTTCAGACTGAAGATCCAAGGTGGGATATGTTGGTTTAGTCCTTGCAATGCTGAGCAGCTCCTGTGTATTGCTGGAGTAGAGAGGAGTGACCCACTGCTAACAGCAAAGGATGTGAGCAGCACTGCACTCTTCATGTACCCATATATATATATATAATATATATATGTGCTATATGGGGTATCTCCTAGTGGTTCAGTGAATAATGCTCAGCTGAATTTGAGTACCAGCAGCGTTATTTTTCCCTGACCCTGCTCCTGATCAGGTTCAGGGCTTGCTGCTTGCAAGGCTTGATTGAGCAGCAGCACAGATGTCCAACAGTGCCATGGTCAGGGAGAGTCATCTCGGGGTCTGGGGCTCTGATGGGACCTGTTTGGGTGCTTGACTGTGCCTTTAGTGTCATGTGTTACAGAGCAGCATGGCAGGGCTCTCCTCTGTAAAGGGATGAGTTCAGGTTCAGGCCAGCCTAAACCTTGGAATATTGGACTAGGGAGTGACAGAGGGATTGTGTGAAAGTTTGACAGGCAAATGTAGCTGGAGGCAGGCTGTAGAGCTCAGTGTGGGAGTCTTGACAAATCTGGTTTTAGGAGCCTGTGATATTCATCACAGTATTTGCATTGGCAAGAGAAGAGGAAACTCCTGTAAAAGTAAGGAGTGTGGGACCCCATTACAGTCAGTGCTGTAAGGACAGGACTGTGCCAAGCTGGGTGGGAAAGATGGATTCTCATCTGTTTCTCGGGCCTTGAAGAGGCTGGAAAGAAGTGTTAAATTTGGTGAAAACCAGGAAGCTGGCACTGAGAAAAAGCAGAGAGAAGCAATTGAGGTAAATACTACTACTGTGACAAAATTAGTCACAGTCAGGAGGGTTGTTCGAAATATAAAATAATCCTGGAATGAGCATCATAAGCACTTAGGGAAAAGTCCTTCAAAATAATGTGGAAAATGGGACACAGAGACAGAAAGTAAGGTCTTGCTTAAGCTGAGGTACCTAATAAACCTGAGAGCAACCTGGGTAGCACTTGAAACCATGGCATGCACAGGAGTTTTGGACTCTTATTTACACACATACATTAATGTGATAATACTAAGAGATCTAGAAACAAACAAGCTATTCATCTGCAAGGGGAAAGAGTGACTGGGGATTTTGCATCCTCTTAAAAAGGAAATTGCCCTGGAACTGTAGACCTGTGCTAAGTGAGCAAGAACATTTGACAGACAAACAGTTGATCTGGACTTCATTAAAAGTGAAAAATGTACGAGATAGGAAAGCACTTGAGAACCGTATGGTTTGTGGCAAGTCACAATAGCTCCCTTCCTTCTCACACAAATCAGCAAACAAATGCCTTAGCCCCTTTTACATAACAAGCTGAGGTTCATTAATCATCTGCTCTGACAACAATAGGAGCCAAAAATATCTTGGAGGTGTCTCAGATGAATTATAGTTGAATTTTACCATGGATTCAAACACAAGAAAGCTGTTAAGATATGATTTCTGTATGGATGGATGACTCTCAGTGTTTCTCCTTTGCTCCTCTCTCCAGCTCAGATATGGATTATCTCCCAGTGATGATGGATGATGATGATTGCTTGTTTAAGGACTTACTTGTGGGGTGACTCAAAATTATAACTAGGCGGGGACAGAGGCCTCTAGCACTTCCAAACCATTAGTTTTTTACACCATGTGGGAAATGGCATCCAGTTGTCTACATAATGAGTTCTTCTCTTCATGCAACCAGATGTAGGGAACTAGGAGGAAGAGGAGCATTGCAGCCTCTAAAATAGGGAAAGCTCCCATCAAGAGGCAGGTTTAGGCTAACTTCAGAGTACAAACTGAAGTGACTGAAAATTCATAATGCTCAGGCAAAGTCAGAAATGTGTCAGACCAGTTCTTGCTGAGTCCTTAAAGTTATCTTTTTTTTCCCCTCTCTTTCTCCTTTCCCTAGATCTGAGGGAATAAACTTGCCAAACTAACAAAAATGCTGCTCAGTCAGAAGTGTGGCAGACAGATGCCTGGATTATCTGTGTAGCTACTCACCACTTCTTTTGGTAATCTGGAACTGAAAGAGAAAAATAGGATTTAATTTTAGGCCTCTTTGACTGATGTTAGAACTTCTTGAAAGGCGTGTAACTGCAAAGTACTTTATTAAGCCTCTAAACTTTCCACCCAGATGTCATGCAGTTCAGTTGCAAATTCTTACCAGATGGATTTGCAAGTGTGTGTCTATTTCTTGTTGGTTAGCCAAAGGCAAATGACTGAACAAGGCACTCTATAAAAATGGCTTAGGCTGATTGTGCCCTTCCTTTCACACCATTGCTGGAAAAATGGGGAACAGAGAACAGCTGAGAAGCAGACAGTAAATGGCTGTCAAATAAGAAGTCAAAATAAAGATAACGAGAATTCTTGGCACTTATTATTCTCTGCTACAGTAGTTTGATGGTTATTTGTGCCTGGAATCGTACAATATGCACACTCAAAATACACTTACAAGGGCTGCTCTTGGCTTTCTGGAATATGACCTTCTCCTGCTTGATTGCTCATCCACTTTCCTCCATCCTCTAAGGAAACTTTTGCAAGTTCTTCCACTTCTCTCTGCCATCTCCTGATTCACCCATGCTTTGACACTTCACTTGGGTCTCTTCCTCCTTCCAGCACCCAGAAAAGGTTTCGGTTCTTCCTTCAAAGCTCGGCACTTGGATGGGCTTCTAAAAACCCAAGAATGGTCCTTAAATGGACATTGCCAACAGCTCCTCAGCAAAACCAAAAATCTTTCTTTCTGCCTATATCTGAGTACTTCCTACTGGGAGCAGGAATAGATAGATTTACAAATAGCAAAAAAAGTAAAGGTGTTCTGAAAATGAGATCAGAGGTGTGAGAGCTGGGACAGTAAAAGTTGCCTGTCACACATGATCAGTAAAGAGAGACTTTCCATCATCAGAAACACAAAGCTGCACAAACTGGGACATGCCCCTACATACTCACAGCAGGGACATGCAGGGTCTTATCACAGGACCTTTACCAATATTGCAAAAATCTTCATGATGGATTACAAAAAAGGGGAAGGCAAAATTTATCAGACTGTAAAACCCCTCTTGAGACAGTTTCCTTTTTAGCTTAACCACATTTAAAACCTCTGGGTGAAGATTTGAGAGAAAAAAAGGTACTTAACAGACTGTGGGAAATCTCAATGCAAGAGCACAAATACTTCCAGGGAAAGGATAATGTCCCAGCCTGCTGCAAATGAAAACTAACAATGCAGTGATGGCAGCTCAGGTTGAAAGGAGGCATGGTAATAAGGAATTCTTTCACTGAACCCCAAAAGGAACCAAGAAAACAGTGGATGTGTATGAAAAACCCTGGACAGGCACCTCCTCTCAGTTACCTGAGCAAGGTTACGTGCAACTGCTGTGTCACTGGAGCATGCTGGGTGGTGCTAATGCAGGTTCATGCTGGACTGTGGATTACAGCCCATCAGTCCCCACTTGGCTGAAACAAAGGCTGGCAAAATGGCAAAAAACTTGCAGGATATTTGTTTTGAAAGATAATTAAGGTTTGATGTGACTTTCCTAACAGACAAACATCGAGTAATGTACAAGAGTTGAAAAATATATTTTTTCCTCTGTTTTTCAACAGAGTTTGATTAGAGAAAAGATGTCTTTTGGTAAATTTATGGTTGAGTTGAGTGATATTCTTGAGAGAGAAACTCGGCTTGATGACTCAGGAGGTCCCTTTTAGGTTAATGAATATAGCCCATACATATTGATAAGCTATGGTATATAAATAGGTAAATGACTTCTGGCTGATGTATTAAGCCACGTTAAACCTGGCAGGGAATTGTCTTGAAAGCTCCTTTGTTTGGGAGGATCATGCTCCATGGAAACCTGTAAGGACTGCCAGTTAGTAAGGTCTGTGATGTTTGAAGTGTAGGAGCTGCAGCTTTTTGGGGTTAATGTGGGGTGTTGCATGTGGAGGTGGAAGGGGGGACCTTAGATCCAGAGGCCAAATACTTTCTCTTTCGGGTCAAACAAGCCCCTTTGTGCAGTAAAAACAGGAGGGACTGCGAGAATACGGCCTAAAAGCAGACTTAATGAAGCTGTGAGGCAGACATGACTCACATTGAGGAGGCACAGAGTTCCTTGGCCTCAGCACTGATGGAGCGATTGGTTGTGAGACCGAGCACGGTACAGAGGGCAATTTCTTCTGCTTTGCTCAGGAAAGCAATCTTTGCATACACTATTGTAATATGACTAGATTGAGAATCCTTCTGCTTGGTGTCATGTAGAAATCTTATCCTTGAAGTACATCCCTGGGAGACCCATCGTGAGTGGCTAACCCCTTTCAGCTGGAATGAGGCAACAGTGTTTTCCATGTGTACCTGCACTGCAAAGCTGTCTCTTTTTCTGATGACTCTGCTTCCTTCGTAGAGATTAAAATCTAAAAAGCGTGACATATACTGTGTGTGTCTGCCAGGACAGAGAGGAATTTTCCCTGGGGTTCCCCTCACAGTTTCTCCACAGTTTCTCTGAAGAGTCCATCCCCCTCAAAAAAGGCAGTACTACTGCAGGAGCTGAGCAGATTAGGAAGGCTCACTGGAGCAACAAACATCTTTCTAATTACTTCACTACAGACAGGATAATTATAAAAAAAAGAAGATGAAAGCCTCAATGAAGTACAGAGGCCCTTGAAAAATGCCACCAGGTCGAGCACTGCTGCCATCTCCTCCTCCTTTCCTATTGACCTGTCCTTTCATCTCAGCATTAAATGCCCACTTCCTTTAAATAGCTTTTTATCCTAACCAACTCTCCTAATTTCAAAGCTTCTTGAACTTCATTTTTGTTGACTGCCTGCAACAGAAAGCTTTAATGCTTCACTCCTTCCAACTGAGCAGGGTTTTTGTACTCTGCTTGCATTGTTTCAATCTGCCCTGACAATGATAACTCGGCTTCTTCAGCCAGAAAAAAAACACACTATGGGTTTTGGGTGTAAGATGGGCGAAGGAGAATAGTCACTGTAGGAGATGGTCTGGAAGGGAGAGTGTGTGTCTTGTATCATAAACACAAACAGGAAGAATTCTGCCTCATTTATCTGCAGGTTGAAAAAGCTGCTTGATATTCTTCCTCCTCAGCAGCAAATGACAGCACAAAAAGTAATGGCGTTATTAATTCGGATGAATAGTAGCACACATCCCTGCATTATATAATTATTTCATTAACGTGAAAGATCAGTTTAAAACATCATTAAAATCTAACCAGCAGAAAATAATATGATTCCGGTGGCATTTGATTTAATTAAAACCTGTGAGTTAGGAATATTGAAATGTGTCTTGGCTCTAGAAGGTCTCTGAAAGCAGCATCACCTGGTGCTTCTCAGAGAGCAGACGGGTACAAGGAGTTCTTGGGATCCCAACTCAGTTAAAAATCAGTGAACCCAGCAATAAAGGTGGCCTGCACACAGTCGTCCAAAACATCCTTGAATTAGTCAAGCAGCGTTTCCACATGATCCAAATAAAGTATTACTCATTCAATTCAGTCTCGAGAGTCAAAGAACCAGATTGATTCTCTGAACTTCGAGAAACAATGGCTCCAAGCCAAAGCCTGCTGAAACCAAGACAAAGATCCCCTGCTGGGTTCAATAGCTTGTTGGATCTCACCCAATGCAAGTAATTCCTTTTTTTTTTTTTTTTCTAGAATGAATTTCTTATTCCTGTGGCAGATTCACACAGTATTTTCCATTGTGGCTACTTTCATTTGCACACTGCTGTTCTCTTACTTACAGTTTCAGACTCATATGGCTTCCAATACTTTATACTTTTGCATTATCAGGACAGTTTTCTCTGTAGTTTCACGGAGTGAATTGACCTAGTTAAAATTAAAGGTTGCCAGCATTAATTAGATTAGGTTCATCTAGTGGACTGAAAAAGTGCTGTAACATGCTGCGTTTGTCTTTATTCCTGTAGTAGGAATGGCTTGGTGAAAAGACTGCTATTAGGGCTACTTGGTGTACACTGTTATAATTGCAGGTCTGATGGTATCCTATTAGGATGCAGCAAGACTGAATGGCCAGTTATTTCAACTAGAAATGTAATAATTCCACTGTTTTATTTTTAGCTATGTGATTTCACGCTTCATTTGAAATACATATGAATCTGGTTAGTAATCAAGTCATACGACTTACTGACAGTGAGGATATTTCTACCTTCTTAAGACCATGCTGTGAACCTTCAAGCCTGAGATAACAAAAATATCTTATCCCAAGATCTGGACACTGCAAGAAGTGGATAATTTGCTCATCATATCTTCGGACATGCCCAAGGTCTCTCGTTCATGAGCTATGGATACAGCAGATGTAGGAAGGCAATTAATGTTACCAGCTTCCTCTACCAAAAGCATATTCAGTCTGACTTTCTAGGCACAGTGCAAATGTTTTGAAGCTGAGCTGCTGCTAGAATACCAGCTGTCTCAGTCTCCCTGTGCTTGCTCTTAAACCTGTGAGGATCTTTGTGCAGTGAAAAGCAGACTAATAATTCCTTAAGAAGGATATTGTCTCCTGTCAGTCCTATTGTTCCTGTAAATACCTCTCATCACTACTAAAAAAGGACAAGAGGATAATGGATACTCGTGTAGAATAGAGCCCACAAGCACTTCACCTTGGGAACTGCATCACTCTGCAGGCAGAATCCCTGCAAATGTCAAAACAAGGCCTATTAACAATAATGCAGAGATAATAATTAGGAAATAATTGATGTTGACATTGCTACTTGATGCTGTGTATGGCTCTGCTGTGTGCATGGGAAGCTGAAAGGCTGGCTCCACTGGTAAAAGCTGCACTGCTTTTTGGCTTGTTGATAGCCAGCTGTCTGTCTTTGCACTATCCAATGGATGGGTGTTATAAAGTAATTCCTTTTTTTTTCAGGTTACCAAGGCTTCTCTGCTGTGTGGGAGCAATTCCCCATGACTCTGTATCAGACCATAATGCTTTCTTATCAAGCCAATTTTTAACACAGCTGCAGCCCAAAGAGACTCTCTTTTGGATCCAATTTTCAGTGTGGAAACTGTTATTGTTTTAAACCTATTTTCTGCTGGTTTGCTTTGCTGTTTGTTACTAAGAATTCATTCTATCTGTCAAAAAATACACCTGGGAATGGTTTTTGCATAGATTGTAGAATGGTTTTGTTATTTTGGGGGCTCTGGCTGCATAATTGCTGTCATCTTAAAGGTGTTGGGACACTTCAGATCTGCTGTTTTCTTCCTTCCTTCTGGATAGCCAGTTGTTATTTTGAATAGAGAGGAGGAAGAAAGGAATGGGATAACTGAAGATGAAAAGACCTAGGACAATGAACAGGGAAAGATTTTTTTCTCAGTTTTTCTTTTGGACAAACTCATCTTGTGTTTGTACCATTTCTATGTGGCTGCAGCAGAAAGTTTCTGCTTCTCTGTGGGTTTTGCATCATCTTGGGATTCTGCCTCAGATATTCCATGTGAATGCCATGTAGTCCTTACTACCAGAGAGAAGCAGTAATGAGATACTTGCCTTTCACAGCATCCAGTGGTTGCTACAGAGTGCCTGGTAAGATTACCAGCTTCCCCTGGCTTTTGGGAGGAGAGTTGTGCTTCCATCCTCATATCCTAGGAGTTTTATTTACCCTTCTGTGTTCTGTCCCCTGTGCTCCAGAAACTGCTGGGCACACACTACGTCTTCGATATCAGCAAGCCTAGGGAATCCAAGTCTTCTTTCCTAAAACAAAGACACTTTGAAGCAAACTCATAGAAGGGTTTCTCAAGGCTGGACTGGCTGGAAAAGGAAGCATTACAAGAAAAGGGCCTGGGAGCACAAATACAGATTTTAATGATCAGATTTGGAATTGACTGAGGGTCAGGAAAGTGTGGGCTAACATAAGGCAAGTTGTGCTGGTGAAAAATGTAGCATAGTTGAAAATAGAACAGCTTGAAAGTTGTTTAACAATGCACAGCACACTGCAGTGGTTCAGAACAGCCAGGAAGGAGTGTCTCAGATAATAAATGCTGTAGCAGAGTTTCGGTAGGTGTGAGATGTTTGTCTGCACTGAATAGCATTAGCAGCTTGTTAAGGCCAAGTGAAAAATAAATCACTGTCTTCAACAGACTTGAGTGTTTACTAGGTCCTTACTTTTAGATTTACTCGGTCAGCTGGACAGCCAGAATGTGTCTTGAGTTAGTGAGCTGGTACTCGTCAGCTGAAGGAGTTGGTTTGATTTATGTGTTAAGCAGTATGCAGACTTAAAGAAAACCAAGGTATTTCCCTGTGCAGGGCCTTACAGGTTTCAGGCTCTACATGCACACTGCCTTTTGCACTGTTGCCAGGGAGAACTTCTTGGCTCTGATCCTCAAGTTTCCTGAAGAAGATAGAGGAGATGGTTGGGGTTATTTATTCCTCTTAAGGGTGAAAAAAATCCCACTGTCTAGTATTTCCACTGAGGGGATGTTACACCTATTGAATCTATAATCCTTTGGGCTTCTTCCTTCACTCCTGACATAGAAATCACCTCACTGTTCATATTCCAGCAAACCAGAAGATTTCTTGTCCACAGCCTCTCAAGAGCCATTTAGTGAAAACTATTCAGATGCCATCACTGATATTAGTGCTGTGTTTTGTGCTTGAATGGTTTAGCACTGTGAAACTTAACTCTGAGACAAGTGCCTGAAAACCTTGCCCAAGGGACAAAACCTACTTTCAACCTCCTGTATTCCTCATTTGCCTTCCCTGACTCATCATCACTGCTGAAAATTCCCTTGCCTGTCAGTTCATTACTTCACATGAGCATATGGTAGACAACCCTGTACGGAGTTTAAAGAACATGAGTCATGACTCTGCTACACCTCATGCTGTCTCTGTGTGCTGGTTTAAAGGTAAATGAGCAGGAGAAATGAACTCAGCTCAAGGGGGATTACAAGTCAGAGTTACAATTTACTAAAAAGTTTACAACAAATGCAATGATACAGAGAAAAATTGGTTTTAACCCACACAAAACAGATGTATAACCTGGCACCCTGTGGCATGAAAAGGATGGTGTTCATTGGCCCCTGGGCTGAGTCCCACATGGGCCCCCTGAGTGCAAAGTAAAAGGAAAGGAAAACCTGTTGGTGAGGATGATGGTCACAGTCTGGTCAAGAGTAGCAGTCACAGCCCTGTTGAAGTTCTGCTCCTCCTCTGGATCCCACAAGTGGTACCAGAAGTCCCCAAACCCCCAGACTATCTGTGCTCAGGTTGAGGTGGGAATGCCCAGTACCTCCCCCAGAGTGGGGAGTTCCACAGTGGGGGATTTAACTCTGTGAGTCCTGGGATATTTTGGAATCTTTGATGGTCCAGGTCATTGCAACTGCCTGTTGTGCCAGTCCCTGATGGCCCATGAGCAGACACGACCCCTTAGGCCGGGGGTGAAGGTGCTGATGCCTCCCTGGAGGGGAGTTATCACAGCTGAATCACTGGGGTGAACACAGAAATACTCCCCTGTCTCCCAGAGTTCTTTAACACCCAGCTTGTATCCTGAGGTGCCCGCTGTGCCCTGGGCAGCTGCTGCCAACCATCCATCCTTAACAGTCCATCAGAAATGGCACAGAGGGTGCAGAATACCCAGCTTTGGTTACACCCACACAGTGACAAACTGGCTCTGGCCCCTGTAACTGGGACACTATGCCAGCCAGATTTGCAGATCTATCTGCCCTATACTTTTATCTAAGCTGTGTATTCACAGCTTTGGTTGGTAGTCAGGCTTTGTATCATTGAAGGGCTTAGGGTCAGCCATGGGGGACACTTGCAGATTGTCTCTCAAGTGAGAAGGAAAGGTTACTCATCTACCACCCCTAATTTTCTGTTCTGTTTTAGCCCTGGGGAATTTTCAGGAAGCCAGGAGATGTGCTTGATCCCCTCTTTTGGTTTTGTTTGCAGCCGTGGTGGTGCAGATGATAGGAGTAGCAATAGTAAAACATGGCAGAGTAGGTGGATGGAGATGCCACTGGGGGTACCGTTAAGGCAAATATTCCCTGACTAACCACGTTGTGTGTGTGTGACTGTAGATGGAGACAGCACGTCACAAGGAAGGTTGATTAAAGGTTAAATAATCTTTCTTTTCATAGTGGACCCCATGAGGCTTTCAAAGGTTGCTGCAACAGACTGACCATCCTTGAACAGTTCTTTTAGCAGCCCCAGATATTTTCCATAATTGAAAACGGTTTGTTTTACAAATCAGATGCCCTATTAGTACTGTTATTATTTTATGTAATTGTGACATCAGTTGCATTTTATCCCTTGTGACTTCTAGAATACATCTAGTGTTGATTTTTTTTTCAGTCCAGCAACAACTTAATCCTCTTCCCATCTCATTACAATATGAGAAAATTGAGATTGCTTGGGGGACATTAGTTAATAAACCCATTGCCTGTAATTCCCAGACTACTGATGCATTTTTTTCTTCTTTACTTAATGGGATGTTATTTCTCACATTGAAATATCCAGGCTATAGTGGTGAAGAAATGCTACAGATAAATTCACATGCAATGAAACAAACCAGCAAATGGTTACTATTCTAAATGAAAAAAGAATATCCTTAGTAGGCAACTTAATCTTTTTTGTTTGACTTAAAGCTGAAATCTAAAACCTGATTCTCCACTTGCATTAGTTTTATATTTGTCCCATTGACTTCAGTGGAATTAATCCTAATTTACACGGGTATGAGAAAAATTGAATCACTGAGGTCTCATTATTCCAGACTGGAACCAGTGACCTTTTAAATCTCTGGCTAGGAGGATGCTGTAAAGGTTGAGAGGTTGTTCGTTGCACAGGAAGATGACAGAAGACAAAGCAAAAATAAAGTGCTTCAGACTATTTCATTCCAGGGGGCTTGTCCTCACAGCCCACAGGGGATGGACTTGCATTTCCATTAAGTCACTGTGTTCCTGGAATTGCATTTCCCGGGCATTTTCTCCAGGGTGTTAAGAGAGCTCCCTGACAGTGTCCAGATGCACAACACACTCCTGACAGTGATCAGTATTGGTTCTTAGTCTCTGCCAACAGCCCTTTCTTCCCCTCATCCCTTTATTTTAACACTTAGGGAGAATAGCCATGTTTTTAAATTCCATGGCTTCTCTGTGGAAGGAATCAGTGATGAGCAAAGCAGAGAGCACTGACAGGGATGCAGAGACACTCAGCCAGACCATCCTTTTTTCCATTTGCAGTTTCCTGTGCAGCCTAATAAGGTCTCTGGAACATAAAGCAGCTTGGTATACTACATATTTATAGATAAATTACAGCTGGCTTACTCAGCCTCAGTGACATCAGGCAATAGCTCGGGGTTCTGTGCTTGACCATAATGGGAGAAGCACTACCTCCTCTTCTTCCCCTCCTCTGCCTCCAGAGCAGGCTCTGGCTTTCCCAAAGGAGGATGCAGACTGCATTTATCTGCCCCACACCACCACCACTCTGGGGCTTGGAGGCCATCAGTAGTACCCATATCACCCCTGCTTCTGCCCATCTCCACCTTTGTGCACCACACTGTTCACCTTCACCGTGCTCCGTTGCATCATGTGTTTCTCTTCAGAGTCCCACCCTCTTGGCTCTTGCAGATCCTCCTGACAAAATCTTACTTGCTTTCTGTCTCTGATTCTGCTTGGCCAAAGACAGGTTGCTTCATCTGATCTACCTGTTTCCCACATGTGCAATTCAGCCCTGTCCTCCTCTCCTGGCAGGCTGGACCATCTGCCCAGGTCTTTTCCTTCTGTCTCCTTCCAAACCATTTGCAGGCAGTTTGGAAAGTTACTGCTCTTGTGTTTTGTACTTACCATGCTCAGGTCTGAGGCAGCACAGATTACATCCAGCTTCAATAGCACGTGTTTGACTTCTAACTATCCATTGAAATCAATAATAGGAGCCCAAATAAGAATTCAAACCTAAATGTTTCACTGGCAATGACCTTTGGTCCTATAACAATACTCTGAATGAACTTAACCTTCCTTAATCCTTCCAGCAAGCCAACGTTTGTCCTTTCACCATGGACTGCAAATAAAGAGATTGCATTTACAAATTATCCATCTTGCAGGAGAAAATAATCCCTCTGAGCTCCTGAGTTCTCTAACACAAAGCATTGGTACCTTTGCTGAAGGGATAAAACTTCATTCTTGATTGAGAAAACCGAACAAAAAAGCATTTGATCTGATTGACACGGCCATTCTGGTTGAATTGGGTAGTATGTTTAATCAATAAGCTTTGTCCTTTGGAATACTAATGCTTATCTTGTGGTTGCTGCTTCTCAAAATACTGTTTGCTATGGAATTATTTGTTTAATATGATGGACAAATATCTGAGTCCATCAAGAAAGCCTGAAAGTCACGGAGTGTGAGTAGTGGAGCTCTTCTTTGGGAGCCCAGCTCGAGTAGATTATAGACAATTACTCCACTCTCCATTTTTTGGCATATCTGTTAAATATGTTGCTCTTTCCTGTAAATGGTGTTGCAAGTGGCCACAGATTTGCAGTGTGGTAGTACAGAGTGACTGCAGTCACCACGGGCTCCCATTTGGAGGTCTCAAAGCACAACCCACTAAGCAGCCATCCTGTTTCAGTTCAGTGAGTTTTGTTTAATGTCAGCAGTTATGGAAAACTGACTTCTTTGTGTACTTCTCAGATACTAATGGAGATTGATGAATGTGTTAGAATACTGAAATACAAATCGGTTTTGATCAGTGCCTCTCTCAGCTCAATAATGTCTTTCCACGCAAAAATTAAGTTGTAGGAGGTATAATTTTTTACATTACCATTGGGAAGAGGGCTACTATGTCTGGATCATCTCTCTAAACCTTCACAGACACTTACTGAAATGAAATTATTGAGGATGGAGGCCCTGGTGTTAATATGTTACTGAATTTGGAGCAGGTTGTTGAAACTTCAATGAGCCTTAGTCGTATTTCCTTTACAGTTTCATTTAAAATCAATCACAATGAGTAGTTAATGGTGCAAGTGATTAAAAAAGGTCTTTATTCTGGGAAGTTGGACTATAACTATTGTTCTGCCAAGAGACTACACCTCTGTATAAACAGCTAGAAGATGATGGTCTTTTTAAAAAAAAACACACTGGATAAACAAATTGCTTTGAACAAGATATGGAAGCTGCAGAAATATAACATTATGTTTGTCTTGGCTGGATATTGCTGCATTCATGAATACTTTTCCTGCTTGTTTTAAAATGAACAGTGCTAGTGTAGTTTCTCAATAGATATTAGTGATGATTTTGGAAGGCTTTAGATATTTACTGAATATTTTATGTAATTTAAAAGGGCTTTTTTTACTTCCTGACAAAGGTTATTACCATTTACACAATTATTTAAAAAATTCTGAAAATATATTTGAGGTGAGCTACTCTTAAAATACAGAGTTTGGAAAACAACTATGAATTTGGCTAATTTTTAATAACACCTGTGAAGAAGGCAGTGGAATATTTTAATAAATACAAAATTGTAGATCTATGTAAGTAAGTATTTACAGTTCATGTGGGGAAGCAAATGAAAATACTGTATTTATTTGTTCACAATAAAGCTGTTACCTGCTTCACACACAGCCCTTGTGGAATTGAGTATTTCTCAATAGTATTAGAAACAACTGTTTCAACATAGACAAGAGAGCGTTCAATAAAATCATTTTATAACTACTATATTCTTTAAAAATATTCACGAATTCGGGCTCAAAATACAGAAGGTCTACAGAATACATCCATCTATATGCACTGTGGATGCCCCCGGGGAATTTTTATACCTGTTACTCAATTTGAAAAAGAAAAATTGACAAAGGAGTGGCAGTCTCAAAAAATAATGTGTGCTTTAATGCTTCAGGAAAGAGAGGTGGCTGAGTAAGAGAAATATGTTAATACTGGCACCTCTACTGAGAGAATGATGGCAATATTATTGAGGAACACCTAAGAGAAGAAGGTTCTTATGAATATTTCAGCTGCAGTGCGAGCCTTGATCAGATAAAGCTTCCTTACTGCTACTGAAGCTGTTTTATTTTATTTTTAAATGTATGTACTTGTTTCTACATACAGATTGTGGGAGCTCTGGAGTCGTAAACTCTGAAGAGAGAGACTGGAATCAGGATATGAAGGAAGGAGGTGTTTTTCACTCCAACAAAAGCCTTGCCTCACTCCTCTGCTGTGTCAAAGTGGCACGGTGTGTGTGCCTGCAGCTGGGTGGATGGGAAGTGTTCATTTATCGCCCAGACAAGCTCTAAGGGGCTCTGCTGCAACTTGCACTTCTGCTGAGAAAATGCCACATGCTGGGCTAAGTTCATTTGTACTCCAGCTCCATTAAAGCTAATGGGCTTTCCCAGGGGATGAGGATGGCTCCTTGTAGCTAGGTGGAAATGAAAGGAGACATCACTTAGGGGAGCCGAGATATGAGTGAAATGAAATATGTAACTGTTTATTCCTAGGTCAGGAGATGGTGTTCCTTTTTCAGCTTATCTTGGTCTGGAATGAATTTTATAGCATGGGATATCCATACCCTTATCTGGGCTGGATAATAAACTATGCAGCACGATACATATGCTTCCAGACTGTGTGGCTTCCTCTTCCTCCAGCCCTCTGCTTCAATCTCACTCTTGATAATCTCTTTGTTGGTTAAAATCAACGATATTTTTTTCTAGCCTTCCTTGCAGAAGCTGAGGGGTTTTTTTGAGGAAAAAAAAATAAAACCTAATGCTTTATTGGTTCTCAAGCTAGACTTGGTAGCGATACGTGTGTTAATAATTAACTGAAATGTATTTTAGAGCTGGCTCTTGCCTAGTCATATTTGATAGTGAGCCATCAGCTGCAAGGGTAGGCAGAGTCAGCCTTCAAGGGTGGTAATGTCCTAGGCTGCATGACTCCAGATTTATTTCCTACCTTTTTTTATGACTTAGTACTTTCTCAGGCCTCTCAAAATTTGGGCCATCAGGATTTCTGCCCTTCTCTGGTCTGCCAGAGCACCCCTGTTCGGGAGTAACACGGATATTCACATTAGTTTGATGTCCCTAAATAGGGACTGCATGGCTTCTCTGTGAAGAGTCATCGTGTCTCCTGGGTCATGCAACACAGAAATAAGGAATGGGAAGTTTACTCTCAAAGCCATACATCGAGACAGGGCTTTGAAAAACATTGTTTTCAAACTTCTAAGAATCGGGGACTTTTTGAAGTGATGCCTGACTTTGTAGTTGTGTGTTGAGATGATATGAGCTAATCCATCTTAGATGACACCCACTGTAGAATGTATCTTTATATGCCAGATGTAAGAAAGACTAACTTTTCAACTCAGATCCTATACAGACCTGTGTGTATAGTCACCATCTTCAGTCTTCACTGTTGGACAAAGCAATGGCCGTGACATCTCCTAAGGCATTTCTAGCAAATTCAGTTAGAGATGTGTGTTCATCTGAAAAACTCAGCTCACAGCCTCAGATTGGCTGGCATCAAATAGAGACAAAAAGGAAGTGTCAAAACCAGTGGTCCCTCAAGGAGGACTTGTACAGGCTGTCTCTGAGTGCAGAGTGTTACACAGCACAGAGGAACTTGTATATCGTCACTGATTATGTAAAGCATATGACCTGGTCCTGAAAGTGTGTATAATTAACAGTGGCAGCTGGAAAATGCTCGTAAACTCGCCCAAAGTTCACTGTATGGAAAAATAACCACCTGGTGACATTTTGCTGGGCAACGTGGCATCAGGAGATGGGGAGTTTCTTCCTTTAATAATGTGACAACAGGGAAGTTGAGTTGTGTGTCGTGAGGATGTGCTTATAGTTTTTATAATAGGTAGCCCACTATAGAACAATGGGAGAGTACATGTCCCTCAGAAATGCTGCTGGGAAAGGTCTGTTGTTCAGAGGGAAATGGAGGAGGTGAGGCAGTTCTCCCTCTTATTTATTTTGATTTTCTCCTGAGGACTAACTTGCTAGGTCTGCTATAAAGCAAGAGCAAGAGACCTCTAGCCCTCCTAAACTGAGAGAATAGCTGTGTCTCCCTCCTACCGAATACAGTGTCCAGCTGTGGTAAGAGTGGAAAGGGCTTGGAAAAGGAGGTTCAAAGCACCAGGACAAGGTGGTGGATGGTGAAGGAAACACTCAGGTCATAACTACACCAGCCACCTGTCACAGGGCTCACCACTGAAGTGAACACCTCTCCTCCAGTCTAAGATCTGTCCTGACACCTTTGTAAGTAGATGCCCCAGGGCTGTTACTAAGCATGCTGAGAAAATGAAGGACCAGGGCAGGAGCACAGCCTCTCCTCTGCAGTGTGAAAGGTGCACCTGTGGGAGCTAAGCCTAGACACACAGCTCCTGTTCCCCCTCACCAGGCTGGTGGAGGCAGCTCCTTGTGGAATCACAGAACCACAGATGATTTGGGTTGGAAGGGACCCTCAGAGATCATTCTGTCCAACTCCTCTGCCATCACTACATCAGATTGCTCAGAGCTCCCTCCAGCCTGGCCTTGAGCACTTCCAGGGATGGGACATCACAACTTCCTGGGCAACCTGTCCCAGTGTCTCATCACCTCACAGTAAAAAATGTCTTCCATATGTCCAATCTAAATCTACCCTCTTTCAGTTTAAAACCATTGTCTATTGGTCCATCACTACAGGTAAAATCTCCACCCTTGTCTTTCCTATAAGCCCCCTTTAGGTACTTGGAAGGTGCTCTTAGGTCTCCCCAGAGCCTTCTCTTCTCCAGGCTGAACAGCCCCAACCCTCCCAGCCTGTCCTCATGTCAGGGGTGTTCCAGCCCTCTGAGCATCTTTGAGGCCTCCTCTGGACTGTCTCCAGCAGGTCGCTGTCCTGCAGAGGGGTGTCACCCCCGCAGAGCCTGTTACCGTCTCCTGGGGGCAGGTGTGGGGAAAGTGTGGGGAAAGTGTGGGGCAGGTCCTGGGCAGGTGTGGGACAGGGCCTGGGTAAGTGGGGGGCAAGTGCAGGACAGGTGCGGGGCAGGTCATGAGCAGGTGCAGACAGGTGTGGGGCAAGTGTGGGACAGGTCCTGTGCAGGTGCGGGCAGCTCCTGTGCAGGTGCAGGGCAGGTGTGGTCAGGTCCTGGACAGGTGCGAGGCAGGTGCGGNGAAGAGGAGCAGCCCCCGGGAAGAAGGGGAGCAACCCCCGGACAGAAGGGAAGCAGCCCCAGGGAAGAGCCCGGCGCCGCCAGCGCGGCAGAAGGAGGAGGAGGAGAAGCAGGAGGAGGGGGGGAGATGAAGCGCTTCCAGCCGGGGGTCGCGCTGCTGCTGTCGCTGCTGTGGGAGGTAAGGCGGGCCGGGGCAGGGTGTGCGGGGCAGGTGATTTATTTTGGGGTGAGTGCCTTTGCCGGAGCGGGCTGGGCTCCGCGGGCTCCAGGGGCGGTGGGTTGCGGGTTCGGGCGGGCTCGCCTCCCGTGCGGTCGGTGTGTGATTGCGGGGCACAGGGGGATTGTCCGCGGGGGGATGGATGGATGGATGGATGGATGGAGCGGAGCAGCCACGGGAGCCGCAGGCAGCGCCACAAGGCGCTGGGAGCTGCTCCTTCCCGGCAGGCTGGCTGAGTCTCCAGGGGTTAAATGGAAGGTGCTTCTCTTATTGTCGTGCTGAGTGCCCTTTGGAGGGCAGGGCGTGCTCTGCGAGGGGGACAGAGGTGCGGGGCATCGCTCGGGAGGAGCCGTGTCGGCACCGAGCAGCGTGGGTGAACTTCGGGGAAAGCCTGGGGAGCGCAGCCCTGCGGGCACGGCAAGCAAAACCACCAAATAAACGAGGATTTGGGAGCTTTCGTTAACGGGAGGGGCAGTTTGCGCAGTTACAGAGTCACAGAATAGTTTGGTTTGGAAGAGACCTTAATGATCGTGTAGTTTCAGCGGCGCTGCCGTGGGCAGGGATGCCACTGAGGAGATCGCGGGGCTGGGGAAGCCGGCTCTGTTTTGTTTGCAGCAGGCAGATGCACAGATGTTTCGTGGTGGACGAGGCGTGTCCCGGTGTTTGGTTTAAGCTCGGGGCTGGGGGATCACCCCGGGACACGTGCGGGGCCGGATGACTTCGGAAACACCCCCGGGCTTGTCCTGGATACATCTTTGCGTCTGTACAGCCCGGAGGAAGTGTAGCTGAAAATGTCAAGAGAGGTGGAGAGCTGTGCTGTCTGTGTGGTGGAGCGGTTTAGACAAAAAATGCAATATTTTTATTTTTCAAAAGACAGCATGTCACCAAACCCATACATGGAAACCAGAGTGCTGGCTGTGTAATTACTGCTTTCAGTAATGAATATAATTCATGGAAATGATGTTTACTACGTGTTTATGGTACCTACGTAGATGAATGATTTCTGGTGTCTTGCCCACTGTGTCATCCAGCATCACCCCATTAAAACACTCAGATCAAAATCGCCACTTAATGTAAATAAATGTAACTCCTTACAAGTTAATTGGTCTGCATCTCATTACCCCGGCTGTAACCTGGCCCTGATTCTGGCCCATAATTGCTCTTGACTCTGCAGAAGCTCTTCAGAAAGCAGGAGTAGCAAAATGTCAATTAAATGAAAGGAACACCACCATTTCCCAGGGGGATGCTGTTCATCTGAGTCTGTGAAAGGTTTCACCCCTCCAGGATCTGTTTGATTAGATGTCTCTGGTCTCTCAATGTGTGTTCTGCTGAAAAAGATCCTCCCTGCCTGAAAAAAGTAATTTGCATAAATCCTCTTTGGATGTAGCCAGTGTTGCTGTTATTTAAGCTTTTGTACTGGTTTTAATTGTGAGTTTTTTCCTTTTAATCTAGAATGTTTGTTTTGCCATCTGGTTTCGTGAATTTTTTTTTCCTTTTTTATTTTTTGGAAATGCCTAGGATGCCTATTAAAATGAGATGCTATATAAATAAGGTTGTATTCTACAGGAAAAAAAGGCCCAGAAACAGTGCTGGGAGTTTAAATAACTTAATCAGAGACATCTGGTTGTTTTGAAGGGTTGAGATATATGAAACTTTCTCTGTCTTCTGCACAAAGGTCTGTACTGTGTATTATCTGAAATAGCATTGCTGCAGTTGTTTTAAATCTGTTGGCAGCTTTGACATGATCTTGGCTATTATCGAACCGAGCACAAGGTGAGGAATATGTTTTTCATTTGTCATTTTGTAGAAGGCTTTGACTGTTACCCAGATACTGTGGGGAGGAAGCCATNCCCCGGGAAGGGGAGCATACCCCGGGAAGAGGAGCAGCCCCCGGGAAGAAGGGGAGCAACCCCCGGACAGAAGGGAAGCAGCCCCAGGGAAGAGCCCGGCGCCGCCAGCGCGGCAGAAGGAGGAGGAGGAGAAGCAGGAGGAGGGGGGGAGATGNTCCCCGCCTCCCTCCCCGCCCCGTCCTTCGGGTCCCCGCAGCATCCCGCCCGCCGTCGGGGATGGCGCGTCTGGCAGCGCCCNAGGGGGATTGTCCGCGGGGGGATGGATGGATGGATGGATGGATGGAGCGGAGCAGCCACGGGAGCCGCAGGCAGCGCCACAAGGCGCTGGGAGCTGCTCCTTCCCGGCAGGCTGGCTGAGTCTCCAGGGGTTAAATGGAAGGTGCTTCTCTTATTGTCGTGCTGAGTGCCCTTTGGAGGGCAGGGCGTGCTCTGCGAGGGGGACAGAGGTGCGGGGCATCGCTCGGGAGGAGCCGTGTCGGCACCGAGCAGCGTGGGTGAACTTCGGGGAAAGCCTGGGGAGCGCAGCCCTGCGGGCACGGCAAGCAAAACCACCAAATAAACGAGGATTTGGGAGCTTTCGTTAACGGGAGGGGCAGTTTGCGCAGTTACAGAGTCACAGAATAGTTTGGTTTGGAAGAGACCTTAATGATCGTGTAGTTTCAGCGGCGCTGCCGTGGGCAGGGATGCCACTGAGGAGATCGCGGGGCTGGGGAAGCCGGCTCTGTTTTGTTTGCAGCAGGCAGATGCACAGATGTTTCGTGGTGGACGAGGCGTGTCCCGGTGTTTGGTTTAAGCTCGGGGCTGGGGGATCACCCCGGGACACGTGCGGGGCCGGATGACTTCGGAAACACCCCCGGGCTTGTCCTGGATACATCTTTGCGTCTGTACAGCCCGGAGGAAGTGTAGCTGAAAATGTCAAGAGAGGTGGAGAGCTGTGCTGTCTGTGTGGTGGAGCGGTTTAGACAAAAAATGCAATATTTTTATTTTTCAAAAGACAGCATGTCACCAAACCCATACATGGAAACCAGAGTGCTGGCTGTGTAATTACTGCTTTCAGTAATGAATATAATTCATGGAAATGATGTTTACTACGTGTTTATGGTACCTACGTAGATGAATGATTTCTGGTGTCTTGCCCACTGTGTCATCCAGCATCACCCCATTAAAACACTCAGATCAAAATCGCCACTTAATGTAAATAAATGTAACTCCTTACAAGTTAATTGGTCTGCATCTCATTACCCCGGCTGTAACCTGGCCCTGATTCTGGCCCATAATTGCTCTTGACTCTGCAGAAGCTCTTCAGAAAGCAGGAGTAGCAAAATGTCAATTAAATGAAAGGAACACCACCATTTCCCAGGGGGATGCTGTTCATCTGAGTCTGTGAAAGGTTTCACCCCTCCAGGATCTGTTTGATTAGATGTCTCTGGTCTCTCAATGTGTGTTCTGCTGAAAAAGATCCTCCCTGCCTGAAAAAAGTAATTTGCATAAATCCTCTTTGGATGTAGCCAGTGTTGCTGTTATTTAAGCTTTTGTACTGGTTTTAATTGTGAGTTTTTTCCTTTTAATCTAGAATGTTTGTTTTGCCATCTGGTTTCGTGAATTTTTTTTTCCTTTTTTATTTTTTGGAAATGCCTAGGATGCCTATTAAAATGAGATGCTATATAAATAAGGTTGTATTCTACAGGAAAAAAAGGCCCAGAAACAGTGCTGGGAGTTTAAATAACTTAATCAGAGACATCTGGTTGTTTTGAAGGGTTGAGATATATGAAACTTTCTCTGTCTTCTGCACAAAGGTCTGTACTGTGTATTATCTGAAATAGCATTGCTGCAGTTGTTTTAAATCTGTTGGCAGCTTTGACATGATCTTGGCTATTATCGAACCGAGCACAAGGTGAGGAATATGTTTTTCATTTGTCATTTTGTAGAAGGCTTTGACTGTTACCCAGATACTGTGGGGAGGAAGCCATATAGCCTTTCAGAGCAATTTGCAGTAGTTTATTGATTCTAGCCAAGTTTTCCTTGGTTAAATTCCCTAGAATACTTGTTGCAAGATGCATGTGTGTTGTCCCTTTGTGTGCATGCAGGGACACTATTTCTGGTTGTGTTGGTGAGAGGAGTAAACTTCACAAGTAGGCGTACATCAGATTCCTGGGGAGTGTATGTGTGTGGATTTCAGGTTGAAGCCTAGTCAGTAGCTGCAAGGAAGGTTTGCTGCTCCTGGTGTAAAGGCAGAAGATGCAAAAGAGGGACTGAGGGGCAGGGGAAGGTGCTTGCAGGTGCTGGTGGGTGGTTTCACAAAGGCAACTAAAGGTATTTCAAAGCAGGATTTACATGTGAGAAATTGCTGGCTCTGAATGCCAGGATGCTTTTCTTGAGAAGAGCCTGAGATACAGTAATGACAGAAATAGAACACTGGTGGTAGGAGAGGGGAAATAATTATGAGTTTTCTTGTTTGATGAGGCTCTTTCACTGTTAGCACAAAGATCATGATGGAAGAAAAATCTCAAACCCCAGGACCCAAGAAACTCTGTTTGGAGAAGACCCTGTTAGGGGAGAAAAAACATGGGTTTTGCTCACAACATAAATGCAGTTGAGCAGTTTAACAAGTAAGCCAGAATAAGGTGGATAACTTGACAGGTAAATTTGGTTCCTCCAGGAAGAAATGAAAAATGTTGAATCTTTTTCAGATTAATTTGGCTGCTTGGAGACAGTGATATGTTATTAACCACAGGGGCTTAAAATGCCCTTTTTTACCTGAAGCCTGAATATCTGGAAAGCCCATAGTACCAGGGTATGTGACTTCAGCATTCACAAATAACCAGTGGTCTTGCTAGCAGGCCTTGTGGTTTCACCAACAGGACTATGCTTTTTCTCAGCTGGCTCTCAGTTCCATGGAAAGCTTTGAGGAGGTCCTTAAAGTGATGTCTGTTTCGGGTATATATATCAAGATTTTCTGCTTCTGTTTTATCAGTGATCCCGCGGGATTTGGCTGTCTGAGCTTAAATGTGATTTTAATGAATAGTGATATCTTTGGAATGGGAAAAAAATAAAACTAAATAGGCAGTCCCCCCGCCCCCTTGATGATGAAGTGAGCTTATTTTCAGCCTGAATGAGGGCACCAGAGTGTCTCTGTGGGGCTTACACAGACCGAGTGCTGGATGGAGGAGAGCTCAGTTCCACAGTGGCTGAAACTCAGCACAAGGATGGGAAGCTGAACAGAGCTGTTTCAGCCCAACAGATGACCCTGTCTGTGCTGCAGCGGTAATAAAGATGTTTTATTGTTACTGCTGCAGAGTAGCTTGCTGGGTAGCCTCAACTTCCAAACTAGTTTTAGGTGCCTATGCCTCCAGTTGGCCATATGTTGTGTCCAGAGGTATCTAGGAGCTAGTGCAACTGTCTGAATACTTAAGTCAAGGTTTTTAATGCTCCTCATTAAGATAAGCTGAGCCCACAGTAGATGTTGTAGGTGGTGTGAGATGTGGGTGAAAATCACCCCACAAAGGTTTCCACGTGGCTCTCCAAAACAGAGAGCATCACTTTTGGAAATACTGGCATTGATATTTTCACACACTGAGCTTCTCATTACTGAGAATTATAATGTGGGTGTTGATAGAAACAGTGATAATTGGATGGTTGAAAAAAGTGATAAGATTAATCCTCTTCTTGTTAATTTGTCAGGTGGAAGATAATACGTAAGAGTCAAGTGCCTTTTTTTACAAGAATAAGAGAATGGATATGTCATAGGGACAGCAAAGTGTGTTATCCTGAAAGAAAATTCAAATGCTCCCGACAGTCTGTCATATAGGATTTATTTAAATAAAAGCAAAGTTGGCTGGTGCTTCTCTGCTGGGTGACTGCTGTGCTGAGCTTTTTAGTGTTATTTTGGTAAGTGGACTTCAACAGAACAGATTTTATCAAATCAGAGAAACCGAAAATTTCTGGAGAGGTTTGTGTTAGGTTTGTTTGTGGTTTGTTTTTTATAAATCCTTGTAGGAAGAAGAACATTAAGATGAGCAAAGCTGTCAGTCTTAAAGAAAAACCTCACGTGTTTTGATCATAGTAGGCAAAGGGGAGTTCAGAAAGTTTTGAGGATTATGGGCACCATCCTGCTTCCCCTTCCCCTGTTTCTGGAATGTATCTCCATCCATTAGTGGTCAGGTTTTCCTTTACATATGTGTTATAATAATGTATGTACTCTTGAATGTACTAATGGGCTTGCACACCAGGGTTGTTGTCTCTGATGTTCTAACTCTTGTGGCTGCTGTGGCCGTGGGGGTTGGGAGGAATAAGGGGAAAAGCCTATCTCAAGAATTCTGCAAGAGAGTTGTTGCTGTAGGTGAATCCACTAACCCTCTCCTGCTTTTGTGGTTTTGGTTACATAATGGACTTAGAATTTTTGGTAATTTTTTTTGGCTTCCCCTCTTGTAGCTGGTTGCAAAGCAGCTCTTGCCTTGCTGAGTGAAAGCAGGAAGGAGCTTCCTTGGGACGTATAGTTTGAGCATCCAAGTGGTGCTGGCAAGTCTTCCCCATCTCTTGACAGCAGCGAGATGGGCTGTGATTTCCAGACTGAGCTTGCACACTTCTCTCACTTTGTTCCTGCTGAGGAGGAGACAGATTCGTGTTCACCGTGGGAAGGGAACTGTGGCCCAGTGCCATTCACATCCTCTAAGGGGAGATGCAAATAGCTGTGAGTTGCAGTGGGGTTTTTTTTGGTTTGTGTTTATTTAAATTAGAAAAGCGTCTGTAAGATGTGTTTATATTTTTGACAGCAGTCAAAAATATTTAGCACTTTTCGTTATGCTTTCTCTATAAAAGGAAAGTTTTCTGACTCTCTTTCTCTGGGTACTTTCCACTCAACTAATTCAGGTGACTGAAAGGATGTGTTAAACTTGACCAAAGCAAGCCTTTTAGACTTCACGTGCCCTTTTAAAATGGGTTTAGCTAAAATCAGTAGAAAATGGCTCAGTGGAAGCTCTTGGGTTTAATGCAAATTTAAGTCTGGTTTGCTCCACTAGGAAGAGGTTTAGATAACCTGGAATGAGTATGCCATATACAGGCTTGCACTGGTCATCTGTGTAGGCTGAGTCTACAGGCAGGAACCGATTAATGCTTGAGTGTGTGCTACAGAATTTAAAATAAAAGTTTGCATCTTGCTGGGACAAGGTGGCTACCAATTTTCTTCAGATTTGTTGTGATATAAAGTAAAATCCATATGAACAAACCATTACAGAAAGCTAGCTTATTTTATGTTTTGGGTCTAATTTTGAAGGTGCTATGTTGCATTTTGTCCTCAGCAATGCAGCTGTTTCTGCAGCTTGTCTTGCTGAAGGGTTTTGTTGAAATTCTGTTAGAGTTTGTTATGGCAAATATAAACTCTCTTTGGACTAGCAGGAGGCCAAGCCTTTTTAAAGCAATCTTGTTTTCTTTGCTTGGATAGTGTTTTTTGGAAAATGAATCTTAGGTCTGTCTGAAGTCTGGAGACACAGTCTGGGATGTTGGGCATTAAATAGCACTTTGAGGATAAGGGAGAGCTAAGGTCTGAAACACTGGACATTATCACTTTCCTGATATCATTAGGATAATAAGAGCAGGAATGCCATGCCTAGGATTGCAGGAGGGCATTAGAGAGGAGCCTGGGTTTGTTGAATGCTTTCTTTTCTTTTTGAGAACGTTGTATCTTGACAGGTTTCTCACATAATAAGTGAAAGGGTTTTCACTGGTGTGTTGACCGGTCAATAATCTACACAATCCTAGTTTGGGTGTAGAAACTGAGACATTTATTGATCACTCACGTTACAGTATATAGAACCGAGGAGTGGGGTATGTTAGAGGAGGTAGGACATGTTAATAAGGGGAACGAGTCACATTAACTAGGGCTTAGGAAATCCAGTCACTATATTTCATCATAGGGTTAGCATTTCTCCACATCAGGACCACCTGCAGTGGGGGAACAAAGGGTTTCTAGATATCTTGCCACATCTTGTAAAGTCCTTCCATATCTTGCAAGGGGAGACAGGGCTAATACACACAGATAGCTGAAAACAGTCGTGGTCCCCAAGGTATCCTCGTGGCAGGTTCCTGTCTCACCAAAGGGAGGAGCCCCTTATCTGCTGCTCACAGCTTGCTGGACAATCCCTTCAGGTCTCCTCCTGTTAATAACTCATTTTCTTCCCCAACACTGGTGAGTTAAAAATGTCTTTCTTCTCAAGTGTGTCTTCAACTTTGTGCTAAATAGTTGTTAACGAAACCTGTGTTTTAAATAGCTCAGCTACAAAGTCTTTCTCAATGACTCAGCTTTCAGTCTGGTAAATTTTTAAAAGGAAAGGGATTAGCAAGAAGTGGTTTCTAACCTGTATCTCACCTAATGAAGACACAGGTTGTTGCTGGCAAGGCTGGTCTCTAATCCCTTGTACCATCTCCCCAGGTTTAGTGACCACTCAGCCATAAAAGGATCACATCAACCCACTGATGCTGTGAATGACTAAGCCACCAAAAAGAGGATGGGGGGAAAAAAGTGAGAGGGAATAGTTTTCCACTGGTTCTGCAGTGGTTTGTGTAGTGGTTGTAGCATCATGAAGCTTCTGCAAGGACAGAGGGGGAATGTATGTCATTTCAAAGTTCAGTGTCATTGGAAAGTGGTCATTTGTGAAGGCTGGTGGGGTGGGGTGGTGGGAATGTGTCCAGACTCCAGCCCTGGCTGCACTCGAGCCCTCTGTGAGCAGCTCATCCTTTCCCGCTGGAGCAGGAATGATGCTGTGCCAGTTGGCTTGGTCTTCCACCTCTGACATTGATAGGCATCATGCAAATAAATAGCTGGCAATAGTTTTGAGGATGGATCCTTCCTTCTCAGCTCTTGTGCTGGTGGAATTAGAAGGGGAGACCAAGTATGCAGCCAATAGCTCATTAAATCTGTCTTTCTAAGGCAATTGCATTAAATGTGTTCTTTATGCCTTTCTAGTTACGTGCATTCCAGTCCATTTGGAGCTTCCCTTAGAGGATGAAGAACTGGAGAACCCTGAAGTGAAGCTGATGAGAGGAATGTGGGCAGGTGGCAGGGATCTCACTGAGAGCAGATCGAGGACCATGGGCAGCATGTGTTGTACTTGATAGGAGAGGAGTATTTTGTTGCACATGTTCATCCTCTTGGGGCTCAGTGGCACTACCACCCAAGGGAGGATGATGCTTCTGTACACTTTGCTTAGCTTGGTCTTGCCAGCAGTGGAGTTGCAGTGACAGGCTTGTGCTACTTTGGAGCTAAGAGAATGTAGCATGCCTGTGATTGAGAAGGCTTAGTTGTCAATAAATTAGGAGCTCTGTCAGGGAATGTATAGTAGCAAAGAAAAAATAAGCCAATTACTATAGTAACAAAGACTGGCTTATTTCGAGTTGCTGCAAACTTGGGTGTTTTTTTTTGGCTGGCACAGTTGTCTTTCTGTATATCTGTGGATGCAGGGAGACCAACAACATTCTTTTATGTGTCCTGATCTGAGTCTGAATTTCTGCCTTTCTGGACAGGAGATTCCCCTTGCCTAACCAGGGAAGGCTAGGTGTTTATACCTTGGAGGTTTTAGAACAGTCCCTTCAGTGTCAACACAAAAGTGCAGTCCTATTTAGGCATGACTGTGTGACAAGTGGCAGTGTAAAGGTCTGTACCTGGGATGTTGCTCAGGTTTAACTCAGTGTTGTGTTTCTCCCAGTTTTATTAAGTCTCTCCACTGAAGTGGATAGAAAGCCTTTTAACGTAGTGAATTCCTTTCTGCTTTCCTCATGATATCTCTGTAAGAGTGGAAAGTTGGAGCAAGCACTTCTCACTGTGGTGGGTGACTGGAAGCGTGCTTCAGCTTTTGATGCAAGAACCAGGCAAGGATGAGTCAGGCAAGTGTTTTCTTTCATTTCTGCTCCTTTGGGGGAAAAGTGCATTGCTTATCACTGCAGATAATTATCTCAACACTGGTGTAAGTGAGATCTGGGAATTCACTGCTGGCTGTCTGACAGTGTAAGTTTCCAGCTCGGGGCCCTACTTTCCTGCAGGGGTTTAACCCAATACAGGAGGGTAACAGGTATAAAAGTCCATCTTCATTTGTTCAAGTGTCCTTAAGTTTGGCAGGGTTTCAGTCCAAAACAGAGGAGGACACATGCTCTCTGAATAGGCTGCTTTCAAATGGTCAGACAGTTGTCTGGCACGAAAAAAAAAGGTGGGGAAGGGGGGGGGTGTAAGAAGTTTTAAATCTACTTTTACATAGTTTGCTTTTCTCTTTCAAGCTGCTCCTATCTTGAGCATTCTCTTGCCTATGCCAAGCATATACCCCTAATGGTAATCATGATCTTCAGTGGTTTGAGCAGTGATGCTGAGGATACCTGCTGATCCTGAGCTCTCAAGCAGTGCTGTCACAATGGGCACTAATGCTTGCAGAGGGGTTTTGTGTCAGGGACCCTGATTCTGTTCTGCTTCTTGGCCAAAGCAACTCACATCTCCTGACTGTGATACAGAAATAATAATAATAGCATATGGGATTGGGTTAAACCTCTTCAGAACTGGGTCATCCTATAGCCTGAGATGGTGTAAGGTAACATTAAGCTGCTTCATTGTAGGGTTTTTTTCCTGTAGATGAAACAATAGTGGTCTGTGTTCCCAAACTTGTATGCGTGTGTCCCTGCATAAAGAATGCTGTGTTAAACCCCCCAGGGCTGTGGCTTGGCCTGCATGTTCCTGAGGATGACCTGTATATCTAGGGAAGGTGGGGAGCAGAGGAGGTGTAAGTGCCTAGTAATGGCCAGATTGCATAACCTTGGGAAAGAGTTAAGGCAGATGCATTTGGGTTTGAGTGTCATTTGGAGGTGGTGAATTGACATCAAAGCTGTTAGTCTGTCCTGTCTTCTGTTCCTTTGGTATTTACAGAAGTATGTCTCTGTTTTCAGCAGTGTTAATACCTTGTTCTTGAGGGGTTTCGCAGTTTGGGGCTTTCCTGTAGTGCCAGCACTATGCAGCTAGCTGAACTGAATGCTGAAGTTGCAGCAGGGTAATGGGAAAGTGTTTCAGGACCTGCAGGTGATCTTGGAGCTTTTATTTTCTGAAGTCTAGGACTTAAATTTGTCTTCTGACATGCTGCAGGGGATGTTTTTTGATGCTGATTTAAAGCTCTGAGTGAACATTAGCAAGTTAGATCTTACTACACTCCGTGTGGCAGTGCCATGTGTAGGTATCTTCAGTGTTCCTAGAAGGCATTCAGTGGGATCTTGAAAATGCTGTAGGAGACATGTCGGAGGATGCCCAAAACGTGGCTGGTGACACTTCCCAGGGTGGCTGTGCTGACCAGCACTTCCAGCTCTGTGTGTGCCTATCTCAAGGCACCCTTCACCTGGCTTTCCCTGTGGGCAAAACCCACGGGCACGGCCGTGTCACAAAGCCAGGGGGATTTGGATTAAGCTTGTTTTAATTCTGTAGTAATCTTGACTTCCTATTTTTATTAAAGCCCTAATCCTGGCCTCCATCCAAAGACCTTTAAAAGTCAGTGGGAGACATCCCACTTGCTTCTAGTGAGTGTTGGGACAGTCTGCTCAGAGGGTGCCTCTGATTATTTTTTGGCATCTCACCCAGGTTGAGGTGCAGGTGACCTTTGCTCCATTCTGGAGCGCTGTGGGCAGGGATGGTGGTGTCTCCCCCAGGCTGAGGGTGTTTATACATCGCTGCCCTGAGAAGCAGCCCTTGAGGCAGCCCTTGCTGTCACCCACCTGTGCACCTGCAGCAGCCAGCACATCCACCCATGGTGGGGCTGGTGGGGCTCTCCTTGGGGAAGAGCCACTTGGGCTGGCCACGGTCACTGTGCGTGTTGCGTAAGGAGAAAAGCATCGTAGTGATTATATAAAAGAGATTATGCAACTGGGTAATTTGGTAATCGCCTCTCTGGTGAACGCTAAGAATAGCCTGTGAATATGCACTTATTGCTGTGATAGCCATCCCCAGTGATTAAGTGCTGGAAACAGTGGGTGCTGGGCAGTGGCACAGGGGGAAATGCCTGTGCCTGCTGTGTGTGGTTTGCACTGACTCCCCCTCCCTGTCACTCCTGCTCTGGTGAGACACATCACCTCCTGTCCCCTTTGCCCCATAGCATGACCTGCTCTGCAGGGAAGGTGAGGGTGTAAAACTGCTTTTGGTGAGCCTGTGCTGGCTGCTCATGATATCCTTGTGAGGACATGCAACGCACAGGCAGAGCAGATGATGGAGGCGGGAACACGTGTTGCTTCTCCGTGAATTTGGGCTGGTTTTGCTTCTCTTGCTTCCCAGAGTGTCTGTTCTGCTGCTGAAGTTGCCAGTCCCCTCCCAGTGAAGTGTCTGCAGAGCACTGGACAATTTCCAGTGCTGGACAATTTCCAGCACCCTGGTGAGGAGCAAGGAGCCTCCTGGGCTGGTTTGAGACGACTGAGTAGACCACGTGTGCTTCAGCCCAGCTCCTGCTTGCTTGTGGGTTTATTCCTGGCTTAGAGAAGGGAAGGTGACTAATGAAAAGATCAGAAGCAGCCAAAGCCACTGGGAGCTCTTTAGTGCTAATTGAATTCTTCAGAGAGAAACTAGGGAGGAGATGGGTGCTGTTCCTTGTAGTCTCTTGGCTCCAGGAGGGTTGTGCAGGAGTGGGCTAGGATAGCTTGGGAAAAGGCAAGGAAGCTGGATGAGAGGTTGTGGCAGGGAGAGGAAGTGTGCAAAAGAAACTCTCTTGGAGCCAGTGGTTCACCTGGGAACGTCAGTCCTGGCTCTGAAAATGTTCCTGCAGTTCTCAGCTCACCTGCTGGAGTCTGGGTGGCTGCTGGTTTTAGGTGGGTTTTGTTCTTATTTTTTTTTTTTTTTGCTTTTGTGTGGTTTTAATTTGCCCACCCATTCACTGTCCTGAAGGTCCAGTTTGCCACCTTTTCTTGTTGCTGCAGCTACAATCAATGCCTTCTCTACCTTGAACTGCTTTATCAGCTCCTTGACTCTTGCTGTCTGAAGCTCAAGCTGTTTAACCTTGCCTTCAAGCTGCCACATAATCCTGTCTCCACCTACAGCTCTGACCTGGTTTCCTCCTTGTCCTGGCCTTGGTCTAGACTGTCATTCCACCCTTCTTGGCTTAGGATGGCTTTTTTCTCTCTTTTCTGTTATTGATTTCATGATTGGCAATAGTTTCCACTTCTTTTGGCTGCTGGGTCCTTGTTCTCTTTTTAAAATGCTTTTTCTGTACTTTCCTCTTTTTTTCTATGCTTTCTTCAGTTCCATCTATGATTCAGCCCTGGCACATCCACTTCCCACATGGTTTTTGCCTCTCCCATAATTTCTTTACTTTACCCTACTTGCAGAAGGAAGTGCCATACCATCTGTACTTAGAAGTGTCTTATAAGGCCTTTTCTCATGTATTGCAATTAGATATTGGATACAGATTAAAAAAATATATATAATTTAAAATCTTTTTTACTTGGAGGAGATACTGATTTCCACCCTGTTTTGCCTGTTTCTTTGCATGAGAATGTTTTTAATAAACATATGGTTGTTGCATAATGTAGATGGAAAGTAGGCAGAGGAAACTGCATGTGCAGCTCTCTGTGAACTGTAGAGGACAAGGGCAGGCACAGACCAGGGATAATACAAAGTTATTATGACACCATGTAAATTCTCAGATGCTTAATGGGCTTAATTTCTCAGCCTCAAACTACACATCCAGAAAAAGATGTGAGTGAAGTTGAGAGCTTTTGTGCAAAAGCATGTAAGGATGTGTGAGAGCTTCTGTAATGTGAAAACTGCTTAATTTGCAACTGTACAGATATGCTAAGAATAATTCTGTCCAGACTGATAGGCAAGTGTGAAGTAGCGAAAAGAGGAGCAATCCAAAATTCATGTACTATATTAACTTTTTAAAACCAGCGAAGCTGACATAGTATCTCATTTACATCAATATTAATGAGGGGTATGTATGTAAACTCCTGCCTAGGATCAAAGAAAAAGATTAATTCTTAGTTCCCTGTGGATAACAGGGCTCAGGGTGTGTCAGTATGATATATACAGGTAAGAAGGCAGTTTTTAGATTTGGTGCAGAGACACTGTACAAGATTTTGCTTTACTTTTGCCTGCCTTGCCAGTGTCCCGAGCAGCATGTATACTCTGATTTATTTCAGTGGGAGTGTTATCTTTATGTTTGGGGACCTCCAGGTACAGGCTGCTGGTCTTGGGGTTCAGCTGGAGTGCACCTCTTGTACTGGATGTGAGGGCAGAACTCAGTGGTGGGAAGGAGGGTAATGGGTTACATGGTTTGGAGTTTTACTTTGACCCTAATTGGTCATCTGTTCCCTTTGAAGAAAATAGACTGTGAATTTCTTATGAAGGCTCAAGTTCAGTTAAATAGATTCAGTTAAATAGATTTCCAAAAGCAAATCCAGCGGAGGGAAAAAAAACGAGCAGTGTCTGCAAATATCCTGCTGTCTGGAAGTGCCTGATGGAGCCAAATTAATAACTTTAAGAAGTTTCCTTTTAAAATGTTCCTTCAGCAAGCTTTTAAAAAAGATCTAGGGAGGCTTGAAAGCAGGAACCCTTTGTAAAAAGTCTTTTCCTTCAAGCAAGAACATTTAAACATGATGTGAAGCAAGGGCAATTAGTACTGGGTTTCCTGCTGCTGCCTAGAGAGAGCTCAGAAGCCCTACTTGGAGTGAGAGGGATGGCACTTGTGATCTCCTTGTCAGCATTTGCAAGTGTTGCTCCAGCCCTGTTAATGACTCCCTGGACATCTCCAGCTATCCATCTTCCAAATCAGATTAAACTACATTTGGGGTATTTCTTCACGCTTTATTCAAACACAAGTAATGATATAAAGAACAAATCAGGCTGTTACGCTTCAGAAGTCTCGGACAGTGCTTAGTTATGGGAAACCAGAATTTTGCAGTTGTTTCTAATGACAGAAAGTGTGCTTGTCTGGCACTTCTCACAGAAGGATTTCATAGTGCTTAAGTAATATTGTGTTGTAACATGTTCCAGTCACATCCAGGCCAGATGCAAAGCCATTGTACAGAGGGGTGGGTGGGCAGGGAGGATTGAAGGAGCCATGCAGGGTATTTGTGGCAGAATTAGGAACTGAAGATTTCTGATTCCCAGTTTCCCACTCCAGTTCTGTGAAAGGAACCTGGTTTGACTTCACTGTAAACAGTTGCAACAAGCCCTTCCTTTTTCATAAACTTCTAAACCTGGGCTTTTTTGAAAGCCCCATGCAAGATATCTTGTAGATGGGATGAATCTGTCTGGGCACGTGAGTGGTCTGGAGGAAGAATTTTGGATTGGGACTTCTCTATCTGTGGAATTACCAAATTGTAACCATAATGTTTGTTCAGTGCGTGTTTAGTAGTGAATCTGAGATCAGTAGATATATCCAGATTCTTACCCTTAGTCTTTTGATTTTTGAATTTGGACATTTACCACTGAACTATACTTATATTGGGATTGTATACAAGACTTAATGGCTTTCTGATAATCTAATTAACTGTTATTGATGGCAATATTTATTTGGGTAGAATATTAGTCACAGAAGTGTCTACCTGTATCTCACTTCTTTGGATAGCTGACTAAATCTCTTTAAGTTATTGCTGTCTTCTTACTGCTGCAACTAGAATACCACAGGAATTAGTGCTTGCATGTTAGGCATTTTGTTTTCCTTTTTTTGTTTGTTTGTTTGTTTTTAATCATTCATTGAAATATGCAGTCCTAAGACAGGGTCTTAGTTTTGCAGGTCTAAGACAGGGTCCTAAAGTTTTGCAAAACTGGGTCAATGCTACTGAGTAGATTTGGTCAAAATAGAAATCACAATATCAAATCAGCTTCAGCACTTCCAAAAGCTGTTTTCAAGTACTTCCAAAAACTAGGGAATTGAAAGTCCACATTTGCAGTATGTGATCAGTGGAACTTTTTGCTGAAAAGCCTGGCATTCTCCCAGGGCGTGGGAGGCCAGTTTTGTCTCCTTTGTGTCCTCGGGATAATTTGGGTTCTATCACTCTGCTCCTGGAAGACTTCCTAGCCTGAAAGAGATAGGGTATACTAGGATTGATTTATGTCAATTGTTGACATTATCCCTCTCCTGCACTTGTAAAGTACAGAGGAAATATGTGCTAAGCCAGGTGGAAGCTGCACCACAGCCCAGTGGTTTAGATGCTCTTTGGAGAGAGAGAGAGACCTGTGTTTTGCAGTATTTATTCCAATTATACCCTTTCATAGATGAAGAATGTAGGAATTTGAAGACAGAAAAGGATGACATGTTAGGTCTGCTGGTTGCAATTAAACAGCGTGGCCTTGGCTTGGGAAGTTCTTCTGTGGGGAATCTGAGCAATCTGCTTGGGCCTCTTGGAAAAGGAGATGATTCTGTCTTTGCTGCCTTGTTACTCAATATCCCCAAAATTTTGCTGCTATCTCCTAATACAGATAGGATGCTGATGAAAATAGGTCTTTGTGCCTATATTTATGCATTTCCTGCAAGGGGAAACACTGCCAGGACAGGTCTGAGGTGCTCTCTCCTCTGGTCACCTGCAGCTTAGTGTTTGCTCACGTCCAGGAGAGTGAGGGAGGTTTGAGTCGTGCTGAGTGGGAGACTTGAACCCAGATTTGCCATGTCCTGGCAGAGCACATTTGCTGGGTTGGTGGATCTGGACTGCAAGGTGGCAATTGCTACTGCTTGCTTTCCCTCACCTCTTTGTTCTGCAGGTGTGTCCCTCTGGACACTTTTTGGATGCCCAAAACCCCAAAGATATGTTTTTGTTTTGTTAGGCATGCAGGAAGCATGGTTTCAGGACTCCAAAAAAACATACTATGCGCTCAACTCCCTGATATGAGGGAGCTTCTCATAAGGTTTCTGGTGAAGTTTCAGATCAAGCTGGTACTATCTGGAATTTACTTGCTGCTACATATTTAATTCATATGCTGATATGAAATATTTATATTTAATAAATAGCTCATAAAAATCTGTCTTCCCTCCTTTTTTTTATGTTGAGAGCATCTCTTGGCAGTGTCATGAATGTTGTTGCACATCCAGGCAAGGACTGTGGCAATACTGAAGAGATGTATTTCAAATAATTACCTTTCAAATAATAGCTCCTTTCCAATAACTGGGGAGATGGGAAAGGTGGTGTGCAGTGAAGGCTGCAGAGAAGGCAGTGCCTTTCCAACCTTAAAGACTGTTGTGAAGCAGATCTGTATAACATTTGGGCTTAGGGTGTTGGTAGTGTCTTTTCTAAGCACCAGGTTTTTTGCAGGGCTGTTGAGTTGCTGACATTGCTGTGCCAGTTCACAGCTCCTTCCTGTCTGATGGGGGCTGAGGTAGGGAATTCATCCTGAGGCTGGTTTTTTTCCTTTGATGAAAATCTTAAGGCAGCCTGGGATACTTTTATTTCAAATTTTATTTATATGAACTGATGAAATGTTCCTGGAACTGGATGTTTAATACATCAAGTGGTGACTTTATACATTCCTGTCTTAAGTGTCTCATATGTCTGCTGCTCTAATTGGTTTTATTTGTTGGGGGTTTTTTTGAGTAATATTTTGAAATAATCCAATGGTTTAATTTCTTTTCTGGACTAGGTAGATTTTCCATTCTTATGTTTCTGTGGCTGGTGACGGGTCTGGTAAATCAGGATTGATGTAGTGCTGGCCACCTCTGTTGCTGAGACACCATCCAAGTGCTCTGTGCATTGAAATTAAAAGAAAAGAGAGAAACAGCTTTCAAATAAAAGCATGTATATCAGCAGCATCAACCCCAAAGTTCCCTGTACCACTGTGTAGGATTGGCACTCTGGGTTTCTCATTGCACACTGATGGATTTCAGCTCAGGGGACACCCTGGGACTTCAGCCTGGGATCCCAATTTTATGTGCATAAATAGTGCTGGATTGTGCAGTGTCCTCCAGGACTGCTCTGCTCTCCTGTCCTCTCAGCTGCCTACACATGTGCCTTGCAAACAAGCCTCAAGCCTGATCTGGAGGGAATACATCTGGGGGTGGATTCACAGCCCAAGCTTCCACCTCCTCAGCGCTTTGCCCCTCAGATGAGGCTGCTGGCAAAGTTGAGAATGAGTCTTGGTGATGGGGATGACTTTTTGTTGTTTGGTGCAGAATTTAGTTTTAACTTTTGTTAAAAAAATAGAGTTACTACTTTAGAGCTTGCCATATGCTAGAAATAATAATTTACCTCATTCATTTCCTCATATGTTTGAAGGTATTTTTCCAACCAGTATTTCTGTGTTATCTACTATACTCTATAAGCAGCAATATAAAAGTATGCTAAGGACATGGCTAAGGACAGTGTCTCTTGGGAAAGTGGGGTTCTGCTGTTGGCTCTACTGCCAGACCTGGGCACATTTCTTTTGACTTTTGTCCCATGTTCTTCTTTAAGCACTTAAGAAGTGATCAACTTCTATTCATAGGTAGTCTTGGAAGCTATGGATTTAAAACCATGGGAAAGACAGATAAGTTTGACTGAACTGCTTTAACTGAAAGTTGGGTTAAATGAAATTGAGCAGATTCTACCATTAAAAGAGGTGAGGAAGAGGGATTTCTGATATCCTTTAGTGAGTACTAAGGAGGAGGTCCCAAGTAGCACAGAATTATTGCTTGCTGTGTAAGATGTTGGTTCTCACATCAAGCAATGCTCCCTCTGATTACGGGCTGGGGATCCTCTCTCAGTCAGTTCTCTCTCTTCCATAGTTTGGGGGTGATTTTTATTTTGGCAAGTGAACTTAAAGGCCTTTAATGAAACCTTGTTCTTAGAAAAGTAACACAATCTGGGTATCAGTTTCATTCTTCCTGTTGAAAAGATTAATTTCTGGAATTCCCTTTTTTCCCTTTGTTTAATAGCCTTGATCACATCAGCTTTCCTCTTGGCCTGGAAAGCCTGAGGCAGGGCTTGACTTGTGATGCAGTTAGGATTGTACCTTAAGGAGCCACAGGCATTGCCATTAAGTAGTTTTAAACTCTGCCATCGTTTGGAACCAGCTCAGGTTAGGTTCCTCCTGCACTTACACTGCTTATAATGCTTGTCCTCTATTGCTTCAGGTGGTTTCTGCTACAGTAATTCCCATAACATGCAACTCAAATCCTGGGTTACAAAAATTCCAGGGCATCTCCGTTGCAATCTCTACCCCTTGTCCCTTTGGACCAGACCATAGGGTGTAATAATGAAATGAGCTTGCCCCTGCTCCAGTTTGGATTATCCACAGACTGCAGTTCCTGAGAGTTGTACCTGCTCTGAGTGGAGCCTTATCTGTGAGCCACAATGGGATCCCTTCTGTGGCACATGCTTATCCACAGCCACAGTCACTTTGAGATACACCTGTTCCAGCGTGCCCTTTTATCCCTTGCTCATAATCCCTTCAGAGCTGTGCCTGCTGCAGCACAGACACAACCATGGCCACAGACACTTTGGCATGTGCCTGCTCTGGCATGGGCTTATCTGCAGCCACGGGTTCTGTGGAGGGCTCTGCTCCGGTGTGCACTCATCCACAGGTGACAGTCCCTTTGACTTGAGTTCACACAGGAATGCCAGCCTGGCAGCAATGCCCTGGCCACTGCCAGCCCAGGCTGCTATCAGAATGTTCCCAGGCATAGCAGAGTAAGATGCTAACCAGCACAGCACTACAGGAAGCAGAGAAAGCAAAACCAGCCAGTGATGAGCACCAGACTCTGACATACAGTAAAGCAAGCAAGACTTGCAAGCACAAGAGCCTGCTGATTCATAGCCAAGCACCAGTAGCAGCTATAAATTCCATCTAATTCCGTTCCAATCTAACCTGTTGTTATCTTGAAATGCTCAAGCCCCAGGCTGGGAACCAAAGAGGAGGGTTGTGGTTTTTTAACTCCAGCTGGCAACCAGGCACCACCCAGCCTCTCCATCTCTGTCATCCAGGGGAATCAGGAAGAGAATCAGAATGGTAAAAGTCAGGAAGAAGCATGGGTTGGGATAAAGACAGTTTAACAGGTAAAGCAAAAGCTGTGCATGCAAACAAAGCAAAGCAAGGAATGCCTTCAGCACTTCCAGTGGGCAGGCAGGTGTTCAGCCATCCCCATCACACGTGATGGTCTCTTGGGAAGACAAGTGCCATCACTCCAAACGTCCCCCCTTCCTTCTCTTTCCCCCAGCTCTGTATGCTCAGCATGGTGCCATATGGTATGGGATATACCTTTGGACAGCTGGGTTCAGCTGTCCTGGCTGTGCCAATTCCCAGCTGCTTGTGCATCCACAGCAGGAGAGGCCTTGACTCTGTGTAATCACAGCTCAGCAATAACTAAGACATCCCTGTGTTACTGGCACACATGTTCCCAGCACAAATCCAAAACTAGCTGTAGTGAACCAAACTAACTCTACCCCAGCCAAAATCAGCCCACCTCATCGTGGTGCTTTCACAAAGAGCATCCTCAATAAGCTACTGTACAGACCCACCCATGTGTTATGTGGCTGTTTGGGAGGTGTTGGTCAAAACTGAACACCTTTCTCAGGCCATTAAAGTTCAGCAGGACATTTGCATGGGTGAGAGGAGATGCTGCTCCTCCTTGCAGAGGTGTTGTGTTTAGCTGGATGGTCTGTGTCTTGTAGGCATAAGATCACCTCTTGCAGTTCTTTATGGATTTATAAATATTGCAGAATGATGGGGTTTGCATTCTTTGACTGCAGCTATATAGGGAGAGTCTGAATATTTAATGGAGTATTGAATGCTGCATAACTTGTCCATGTCTGAACTTGCAGAAGGTGTTTTGATGGATTGGTTGGTTTGTTCTCAGGCTCTCTGTAGGGTCAGAGATCATGTGTCTGAAATGTTTTATACATGTTGTGTAGGTTTTAGGTAATTAATATTTAATGCCTACCCCCAGCTATGAGGTAGTGGTTAAAGCTCAATTAAGTGGTGATTATACAGAATGATGAATATTTCATTTGCTTGGTATGAAATAGGAAATAAAATATCTTGCTGACATGTTGGTTTTATTTCAAAAGACTTTGTCAAGATTAGCACGTTCAAAATCTGTTTAGTGTCCTAAATTTATTCTGCTGGAAGATTGCAAGCATTTCTTTGAGGCCTTTTTTTAAGGGATTTTGTTGTCTTGCATTATAAGGATCTTTCTGGCACCTTAATAAAGGCTTTTTGCCTTGCCACCTTCAGACACAGACCAAAACTGTTCTGTTCACACCATCTACTAATTGAGCTCTTGCTAATTGTGTGTTGAGAAATATATGTGACTGCAAGACTGAGAGAAATATGATGGGTGAGACAAATGTCTGTCTGTATCTGTCCTCCATCTCAGCTGGTGCTGTGCCAGAAAGGCCACAAGCCTGCCCACTGTCCCAGGGCTGTTCCCTTCATATGGACCACTTGGATCAGGAATATTAGGGTGTGGCTCCCTTTTTACTTCCTTAATTACTGGTTTGGATCTGTCTTCCATGGATTTGTCTCGTCCCTTTTGAATCTGTCTTCTCTTGGAGGAACAGATTTCAGGTTTTGTCTGTGTGCTCTGTAAAGGAATGCTTATTAAATGAATTTCCTGCTAGGACAAGGGGCCCTCATTGAAACTAATGTTACAGTAAATTAATAGCTCTGTATTCAGCCGTGTTCAGCTGCACATTCAGCTTCGCTCTTGCTCATCACCCAGGCATCTGTTTTCCACATTGAAGGCTCCCAAACCTTCCAGACCCTTCTTGAAAGGCAGCTGCTCCATCTTATTATTCATTGTGGTTGTCCTTCTCTGTACGTCTGATTTCTGGCTGCAAGCACTCCTTGGAAAGCAGAAATAGGCACTTAGAGGTACACTTTAAATTCCTAAGGGAGAAATTGATCACTACTATCTGCAGAAGAATTGGGGTTGCCCTCCTATAGGGAAAAAGAGCTCAAACTGATCTTGAAAATAAAGGTAATTTTAATTTCTAAGCTTTTCAGGAATCTAAAAAATAACTCAATGGTTTGAGTTTGGTTCCAGTAGTGTTACTGACTTTCAGTTGTATTTACTTTGTAAGGGGGTGTTTAGTGGAGTGAAAGACTTTTCAACACTGAGAGCTGAAGAGCACAAAACCTGCCTGAGAAGCACCTCTTGACTTTTGCCTCACGAAGCTTCATTGCTTTTGATGGGGTTGGACAAGGGGGAAATTGGACTGTGTTCACCTCCTGTCAGAGAAACTATTCTAGCTTAATTTTCAAAACTCAGGGCTCGGAGGCTTGCTTGAGTGTGCCTGTAGGAAGAGATGGACAGATTTTAGCCTGAAGGAGTGTGGGTACGTGCAGCTGTCAGGAGATGGTTGGAGTAAGTGTGCAGCTTCTGCAGGGAGAGCTCAGCTCCCTTCTGCAGCCTGAGTGGAAAGGCTGCTCATCAGCAGGACTGACTCTTAAGAGCTGCACTGCATAGATGGAAGTTTTATTATGTGATTTGTAGCTCGCAGTGTTATTTAGGATGAAGTTTTGTTTCATGTAGCTGTCCCACCACCACTGCAATGGTGTCTTCCAGTGGTGTTCCAAACAGCATGGCTAACAGCTGTTCTGGGTCACTTTCCAGCAAGCTGAGGAATTTTTCATTTAAGAGGCTGTTTTATAGGGTATGAAACTTTGTTGTAGACAATAGAGAGAAAGTAGAATTTTTTTGTTTGGGTGGGGATTTTTTTGGGCATGAGTGGGGGTGGGTCTCTTGGTCTTTCTTTTTTCTTTTCTCTTTTGTGGCCTGTTTGTTGAGGGAGCACACTTTGGTACTTGGAGCCTGTTGGATTTCCTGGGACACTGAAGCCTTTGAAGTACATCACAAACATCTGTTAGTGCCATAGTTGAACTGAGAGATGGCAAAGCACCCATGCCAAGACATGGGCCACAAGATGGAGTGGGACTTACAGGCTACTGGGGTCTCTTAGCTGTGCTCTGCCTTTGACACTGCAGAGTTTGACCACTTAGGGATGTATTTGAAGAGTCAGAGATTAATAGAAAATCCTTAAAACACATTCTACTGTGTTTTGCTGTCCTTATCTAGCCCCATCATCAGAGTGGTACCACTGTGGTCACAGTGGTGAGATGCAGAGGGAACTGAAAATCATTGCACATTGTTAGCATTTGCATCCATGTCACTTTTACCCATTTCAGTATTACTGTAAGTAAAGAAAACTGATCCTTTTTGATTATCTAGGCACAAACTGCTGGCAAAAGAACTGGATTATATGCTTTGATCTGTATTGTATCAGTCAGGTTACACAGTTGAGTTGTTACCAACTATAGCTTGAATGTGTCTTACATTAAATACTGCAAATCAAAGTTCAGCTGCTCGGGGTCTCTCTCATGGTGGGTTGGTTGCTTTTCGTTTCCAGATGAGCTCCAGGGGTGAGCCTGTAGTAACTGCAAATTTGTTCATCAATATAGAGGGGTTTTTCCACAAATCATATGGCCATTATTTTAATGTACCTTGTGGAAAACCACAAGAACTTGGATGCCACTTTCTCACAGATGTGCTCTTTCTCCCATTTGTCCTTTTATTTCAATTCAGATGTGTGCAGTCCAGTCCACACAGGTCCTTGTAGATTTTAGTTTACCTACATTTTGCTGATGAATGGGTAGTCATGTTTGGGTTTTTTTTTTGAGAAGGGCAGTCATAAGCACATCTGATACTTCAAGTCAGTGACCTGTGGTTTCTGTGTCATGTAGATGAGTGCTTTAATGCTGTGCTTTAGACCTGAGCTAGTTGAATGAATGACATGTGAAATTCAAGCACAGAAATCTTGGTTCAGTCTCAGCTCTGAATCTGTCTGAGACTTTGAACCATGGATGCACTTACTCTCTTTGCTTTATGATGAATTGGAAATATTATTATACCACCAATCCTCTTCTTGGTTCCTAGGTCTCTTCAAAATGGTTCTACAAATTCAAGAATGTCACTTGATAGAGCTTAAAAATAATAAATTAATTGACAGCCTAGTGTTAAAATAAAGTCCTGTCTGTTTATATGGGTAAACAGGTAGCAAAAATCAGGTAGCAAACTCATCAGTGTAGATGGGATGAAAAAAAAAATAAAAAAAGAGTTCACTGTTTAGGTAAGAATGCAAGTAGTGGAGACTTGTTGGGAGCTAAATCCCAAATAAAAGCATTTGTAGGCTTTCAAGGCTGATGCACTCACTCTGGGCACTTGGTGTTTGTTGATGCTGCACTCCAAGGAAAGCTTACAGAAACACAGGGACCTGACCAACAATGTTAGTTTGGATGTTTGCAAAAGAAACTGGTGTGAGATTCCTTGTTGCTCCTGATGGTTTCCTTGATGTTCCTGATGCTGCAAGATGCTCTTGCTTTGTTGCTGCTTGGATGGAAACGTAAATAGGTGGTCAGAATAAGACTTTTTGCCTCCCTGTCCTATTGTCCTGGTCCTAGTGGTTCTTCCTAAATCCACCTAAGCTTTGAATAAACCTGTGAAGTTCTTGCTGCCTTTTCCCCAAACACTGGGAAAGGCTTTCAGTAAACTCCTGCAATTTCCTTTTCTACAGGTCCCTGCATGGACTCTGTGCCATTGAGAGAGCAGTTGAGTGGCTGTGTCCAGGACCATTTGCTGACATGACAGGGAATATTGCTTCATTGTTTGCTTTTTGCCTCTATTTGCATCTCGCTTTTTGTTGTGTCTTTTGTTTTATGCCTTGATAGTCCCTATCCCCTTTTTGTGGAGTGATTGTGCAGCCATGTCCTGGTTCCTGATCAGGGCTTCTAGATGCAGCCGGTGATAAATGTGCAATAACAAGTCATCCTGGCATACTTTCTATCAAACTCTGCTTCTGGTGAATTTATTTCCCTTTTATTTTTCTTCCATGTGGTGCAAAGTACAGCAAACAGCTGCTTCTACCAGCAGAAACTCTGGAGAACTGACTTTCCCACTGTTGATTGTCCCTTCAGTCCATATGGATTTCTCCTCAGACTGGGAGGCAGATGCACTTTGCCTACTCAGTTGTATAACACAGCATTGGTTGCTTTCCTGCCCTGAACTCATAATGAAATAACCTAAATGATTATAAAAGCTTTATCACCGGCTTCATTTCACTTTAATAGACCAATAAAAGCAACCAGTGTGCAGGCTGCTGGCTCCAGTACTCCTGCATAAACCATTAGCAAAACAATATTACTGGCTCTTGACAAAGGAAAACTGCAGTGACAAATCCAAGAACTGGTTCTGAAAAGAAGTCAGCCCGTGCATCCAGAGACCCACTTGTATGCACACTGGCTGCTGTGAGCTCTTTGTTTGAGGTGGAGAAGTTGGTACTTTCTCATAATTTGTTTTACGTTCTGGCTTTGTCTTCTGTAAAAACCCTTTACAGAGTTTCCTGCAATGCTGGCAACTGCCTAGGCACCAGAGGAGCTTTTCCAGTTAACTTGCATGCACAGAGACCTGACAGGTTTTGTGTTTTGTGCATGAGACTGGCTCATCTGGCTGCCTCCTCTGCTCTCCCCCTGCCACACAGGCAGCCAATGTATTTGCAGCATTATATACCCCACATGCCAGGCACAGTGTGTTGGCTTTGAAGAGCAGAGTCTCCCCACGAGGCCCGAGGGAGCCCCAAGATGTCTCTGCTGGAAGGTGCCTGGTTACCTTGCTGGGGAGAGGGTGGGAAAAGAAGCATCACCATCTTATGGGACCCTGCACATGGAACCTTCTGTACTGAGCAACACCAAAATCCTCTGAGCCTTCTATCTGCCTAAGGTTTGTCGAGTATACCTTGAAGGATGCCTATACAATCAGTATATTGTGTATTTCAAAGCATACAGAAACTCTAAAGCTGCCTACTGACCCAAATCAGATAGAAACTATCTACTTATAGGTTGTCCTCCAGTGTTTTGCTGTGTTTAATCAACAAAACCACTGCTCAAGTGTTGGTACTTGTGTGGACAGTCTGGTTTAGACATGGCAACCTGTGAGGGTGGCTGTGCCCCAGTGCTTTCTCCTGAATGGGAAACCTTCCATCTGGGCAGGTCAGAAGATCTCTCCTCTGCTGACACCTTTTTTTTAGGGTGGCTTGTGATCAGGCTTTGCCTGAACCCTCTGCAAAGGCAATACATGATTCTGAGATCTTCAATCGCCTCTTCCCTGTCTCTTCCTTTGTTTTCCTTCTTTGAAGCTGAATCCCCCCACCCAACTCCCCCCTTTTTAATTTCACTTGCTGAATTTAAAGGTGTCATGATTGTTCTTTTTCAGGAAAAACTTTCAGCATTTCTAACTGTTCTAAGATATTCATTGAGTATGGGTACAAAAAAACCCCCTCTAGTCAACTGGAGCAATTTTAAAATGTGATAGCAGCTAGAATGAGACAGATGCTTGGAGATGTAGGTGACGTCAGGGACAGTGAGAGGGTAGGAGAGAGGATGACATTTCCTAAAACAGAGCTTGGGAAAAGAATTAATATCCCTCTGTTTTGTGCTATATTCTCATAGTTGTGCATTAGGTATGAATAAGAGAACTGGGGCTTCTTCCTGTGCCCCTATAACATGGAAGAACATTTAATAAGTTTGTATGGACTTTTCCTTTCCACTTCTTTGCTTTTGCAGACGTGGGTGAGCTGCAGCATCACTTTTCCCATTGTCCAGGTCTTGTTTCACTATCCCTGCAGAACATCTGTCAGCCGTCTAGGTGGATGTGGTTGCATGTATACATTTTTTTAATTCAGATTATTCTGTGATTTATTTGCGTTCATCAGTGTCATGGGCAACAATCTGGTCTGCTGGCACCATAAGCTTCTCTTCTTGCTTCTTTTGACTGCTCTCTGTAGTTGTGAACCTTTGAAGAATGCTCATCCTGTTGTTTTCCATCTCCAGATATCTGTTCTGGTTCAAAACAGATGTTTCTAACCTATTAAGAATGTCTTTACTGTGGCAGCCAGACTTTTAAATTTGCAGAGCTGGTCTGAAATAGAACAAAAATTTCCAAATGATAATCCTTAGACTCTTGGTGCATTGTGGATTTATTATTTTTAGTAATCTTTGCTATTTAATTGTCAGTCTCGCATTGGTGATCTTCCTCTCCTCTGCCAAGACCAGCTGCTGGAGTCAAGGGGTTATGATTTCTTCAGTGAATGAGCAGGGAGCTTTGTAGTCTGATGGTTGCAGACAAAAAGGTTTGATATTTCATTCTCTTTGAACAGAGTTGTAAAAAGTCAACACAAAAACAGGTAAAGAATTTCAACAGTGTACCACTGCAAAGCTGCTCTGATTTCAGTTTCAGAGTGAAGGGTTTCTCCTGAGGATGTTTTCTTTCCCTTCTTTTTATTGAAATGAACACTGTCTGTTCCAAGAGCAGTCCATGTGGATGTGCTTGGAACAAGTCATCATGTCATCTCACAGACATAGTCATGCTCGATGTAGGGTTTCATTTTGGATTTTCCCCTACAAAAGACATGGTATGGCATATTTTGTCTTCTGTTCTGCCCCTTGCCCTCTCCCCCTACTCAGAAGAAAACACAGTTAGCCCTTTAGTAGCATTACCTGATAGGGCAAGACCTGAAGTGTCACTGAAAGCTTCTGGCTACACTGGGCTTGAAATGTGAGAACATCCCAACCTGTCATACAAGCACTACTTGTGCATGTGTAGGGTCTGTTCATATTGCTGTAAGACCAGCTAAGTTTTCTTTCCAAAACCTCTGTATTAAGTGGGTTGTTGGAGCTCAGCAATGGCCAGGGTCTTGTTTCACCCATTCCATGTATCACCTTCATGTTGCAGTGTGTGCACAGGCATCACTGTGATGCCAGGTGTGTGTGATTCCTTGTTTCTGGAGGCTTATGAGTTTTCCTTGTTTCTCTCATTTTTACCTAGTTCTGCAATGGCTCTGTGGCATAGGTGGTTGCTCGTATTATTGGCAGCTCTAATACTAAATTTCAAAGCTAGATGAAATCACTTCTATGATCTAGTTTCTTTCTTTGTAGAGAAAATGAAATGTGTCAAGAAGATAATGTATTGTCAGAGAACATACACCAAATGGCCCCTGTCTGGGAGTGCTGAGTAGCAGCCCCATCTGCTTCAAACAACAAGGCTCTGTCTTTTAGCACCAGGCACTATAACCTCCAGGTCTTTACCTGGCTGGGTAGGAGCCTGTATGCCTCCATTTATTTACTGATATGTACAAGTATGTTCTGTCACAGGAGCAGACAAGCATGCAGGGAGTGGGCTGTGGACAGCCAGAACAATTATCTAACATGAATAATGAGTTGGCTCTGTAGACAGCAGAGGGATATGGCTTTGCTCTGTTAAACAGGAGGAGGAAGGGAGCAGGAAGGACCTGCCTGATGTGTGGAATGAGATCAAGGGATCAATGAGATCAAGACCCAGAAGCCTGAGGAAGAGCTGGACACCAAGCTGTTTCCAACAGGCTCTACACAACTCTCACTGTTTCTTTGTCCCAGCTCCATTTGGTTGCTCTTCTCCACCCCCAGCCTGGGGGCAGGAGCACAGTGCTATTGGCATTGCTTTCCTTTAGGTGCTCAGCACTGGTGGGCTCAGCACATCTGCATTGCTGGTCACCTGGGTTTGAACTAATCCCATTCTTTACCTGCAGGAAGGCAAGGGGCTGTGTGGGAAACTATTATGTATGTCTGCTCTTCATCCCAGCTGACCCAGTTCCTTCCCCACTTCAGTTACGTTTGCCAGGCTGTTTATTTACGTAGAGCGATCTGAGACAGAGTCTCTGATCTGTTGAGTGCTGGGTTGAGCTTTAGCAAGGAAGGATAGCACTGCTTACAATTGCTGGGCCAAGGCTGGATTGTTGGGGTCTTTTTTTGCCCCCTCCCTTGAGTAGATTAAACTATCCGAGCATAATAGAGGGCTCTTGGCAATGTTGCAAGCTTTGACTTGTTTTAAAATTTGTCTTTTCCCCCTCTTTAAAACTGTTACTTGCCATGTCTTAAATTTTGCCCTGTCAGTGGGCCCTTAATAAGAGGAGAATGGTGTTTTTTTCATTACATGTTACCTTCGAAATGCTCTGGCTTTATGACCTCTAACTGTGTCTTTATCCATGGGAATGAGGCAAATGAAGCCCAGTAAAGACAGAAGCTCTGTATTTCCAATTATAATCAGCAGTTTCCCAATTGCCCTGTCACTTCTGGGCCTTTGAATTTTACTCCTGTACATAAGTCTTAATTTTAATTTTGTACTTCGTTGCTTCTCATGGCTGTTGTGTGTGAATTTATAAGCACTGTCTCCCTGCTAAATCTGCTCAGTCTCGTTTGTAAGTGGCTATGCATGGGAAGGTGCTTAGCAACAGAAAGCAGAGCTTCAAGAGTTGTAGAAAGCATTTCTGCTACATCTGAATTAAAAGTGGTTTCAGTATTTAGATGTGCTTTTGGTTTTTAGATTCTCCGTGCCAAGCTTAAGAGGCTTGTTTTGTTTAATTTCTGTTTCCTACAAATACCAGGTACTTTATTACTTTGATCTATACAAAAGTTGGGAAATCCACTCATTAGGCTATAGACAAGTTGGTTTATTCAGCGAGATAAGCAAGTGAAACCTCCCTGTGTTTCACGCCAGAAACTCTGTACTTAAAATAGAAGGAAAAAATCGGTTCTTCAGCTGTAAAAATGTTTTCCACTTCATGAATTTTTATTAAGCGCATTTTTTTTCCTGCTAAACATGCTAGGAAGTTTGTGAGCCTGATATGGCCAGCTGGGAAGTTGACTACTAATGTTAAATGAGAAACAAAAAGCAGGAGAAAATGCTTGGTGTGGCCATCCAGTGGTCTACATCGTGTTGTCCTCCTTCCCTTTCTCTGCTTGGTGTAGTCGTTGACTTGCCTTTGGCATAGCTGGAGTAGAGCTGGAATATCTGCCTTCTGCTCAGATAGCCTTGTGCCAGCACTGAAACTGGAGCATATTGTTCCATCATTAAATGGGCAACACTGAATACTTGGGAAATTAAAACCAGCTGCAAGTTCTTCAGCTATTTTTATTTGTACTGTGGCTATAATTTTTCCAGTGTGTTTGTGCTGAAGTCAGAAGAGGAAAGGAAAATAGATCCCCCAAGAGGCCTCGCTTTTTGTTTTTAATTAAAAAAAAGCCCTGCCTAACAAAGGCATCCATAAAGGAAATAGTACTGAGGGTCGTGTAGCAGTCTGTTTGGTGTGGGCCCTTTAGTCTGGTTGCTGGTGTGACTTTCTGGGGATTTTAGTGGCACCTCAGCACATAGTGAGGTAATGGTGCTTTCCACAGTTAGCCTTCTCCTAGAAATGTCCTGTCTTAGCCTTTCATGAAGATTTCTGACAGCAGACAATTTCTGTTTTATTTCTGTTTTATGCTCCTAGCCAGAGACATATAAGCCTTAATCCATGGCAGCCACTCTGTTCAGTGGTCTTTGGTTGAGACCCCAAAACCAAGCTCTAGGAAAGCTTTAGAGAATGATTGCAAAACAGGATTTCTTAAGTATCGTTAGTACTCCAGTGACTTGAATTTCTTCCCATAAATTGCATGATTGTATATCAGGAATGATAAGGCAGAGCCCACACTTTGAAAAGAAAGGTCAGTGTGGATTCATGAACTGGCACCTTGCCCTGATACCAAAGGGGTTCAGGGTCCTCTGCTGCTCCTTCCCCCACAGTGTCAGGCAGCTTGGTGGCTGCAGAGGGGACATGGGGACATGATGCTGGGGGAGAATAAATATCACAGCGTTACTTGGTGCTTTTTGAGCACCTGGAATGAATATCCCTCATGTGGAGTTAGGATGTTGTCTTGAAGTCTGAAATGCAGCGAGAAACAGCTGGAAGGGTCACTGAGGGGGAAAATGAAGTTTTCACTTATTCTGTGGGCTTTCTAGTATTCTGACTAAGCACTTGGTGAATGCAGGATGAGACGAAACCCATGCTGAAGCATTATCCCATCTGAAAGTTCAAGAAGGCACTCCTTAGGAGCCTTGTCATTGAGCCACTGCAGGAACCCGGCATAAATGCGTTGTTTGTTTCTTTGGAAAGCAGTTTAGCAAGAATGTTTTTTTTCCTTTAACTAAAGAGGGCGGTGGTCCAATCCTTTTGTCTTTTTATGTGACCTAACTCTTGGATATCTATCCATTCCTTAGGCTGGACATAACTTTAGAAAAACGTGTGCCATTGTGGGAATTCATAGCCATTCCTTTAAAAACACTGAATATGGGTTGGTATATTTCTGTAATTGAGTGGAAATCAATAAAGGAGATGGTTTGCTGTTTGTACTCAGTAAGCTAAAGCTTTAAGGACAAAGCTAGACCTGTCCTCCCTAACACTTGTGCATGTGCTTACCTTCACTACTGTGAATAGTAGTAGAATCTTCTTTGTATACAGAGTCCTATCCACATGTTTGAAGGACTGAGACTTTATTTGCTATCTGGTGTCTGATTTGGGAGTCTCTAAACTGGAGTAAAGATTTCTTCTGCCTTGCAGAAATATAGCTTTACTGACATGGGTTAGCACCATTGCATTTAAGCTATTGGAAGTTTTTATCTTTCCATTGAAAAGGAACAAGAGCAAGTGTGAGCCAAAGGTGAGCAGCCTCTCATGGTGAGGTACTGGGCTTTTCTTTCTGAAATTAGAGGCTGAGCACACACAAAGGGTTTATTTTTTTGCCTTGCACTGTGGGAAGATGATAACAAGATTTCTGCCGTGGGCTGGCATGAGCAGCTGTAGCTGATTCATGGTGTCATGCTTCTGTGTGAGAAAGGGCTCCTGCTATGAGACCTGGCTGTAGGTGAAAAATTGGAAGTGCTGTCTTTCATGGAGGGGAGGTGCCCCATCTGTCTGCAGTGTGAAAATGACACAGCCAGTGGAGCTGTCCCCCCATGGATACCCTTTGCAATTCCTGTATGGTGGCCTGTCATTCAGAGACTACCTTCATGATTTCTTTGGCTGCCACTGTGTTGGTGTCTGACCTCTGAAGGCTGTCTGGAAACGTGCTGGGAAGAAGCCTTGACTGTGTCAAGCAGTGTCAGTGCTGTTTATTCCAGTGACCCCCAGGTTTTATTCCACTCCTCATTTTGCCTGTTGTCTTGGGCACGCCTTTCTCACTTCTCTGCCCTGCTGCTCCTATTCCATTTCTTTCTCCCATGTGTGAGTTTACGTTTGTGGTTAAAGTCTAAAGGGTCCTTTACCTGCACAGAACTACCCTGGAAAAATGTAGGAACTGTGATGCTGCTTTAGTGCCTTTTTCCTGCAGTGCTGTTTCCCCTTGGAGATGAATCCAGCCCGTGGAAGAGCAGCTGGCAGGCCTGTGAAGAGAAGGGCAGCAAGCCAAGCCATATCCTGTGAAAGCAGAAGCAGTGCCCTTGAAATCTGTGGAGTTGCCCACTGCATGCACAGGGATTGAATTTTCTCTGAAAGTTCAGTTCATGCAAGATTATCAACGCTGACCAAAATGTACAAGTGTGTCAGTGCTCGTCTCTGAGCTGTTGGTGCTATTTCCATCTCTTAGTGTGGGCAGGCACTATTAAAATCCTCCGTGCCTTCAATCTAGTTGAATAATTTTCTAGCTGCTAGGTTTATAAATTAAACATTTAAGGCCATATCTCATGCTATTACCCATCTATAGGAATACCTCTAGGCAGGGATCTTGAGCTTTTTTGGAGTGTAGACCACGTGTTAAAGAAGAGCGAATGTTTCATTTATGCCTCATCTCACTCTTGCACTTCTCAGTTGCTGAATGTCCCTGAGGTAACCTCAGATATTCTTTGTGAGGAAAAAACCTTAGTATAGAGACTTTTGATGTCTGTGCAGTCTGTGTCAAAGGGAAGAGCAGAGTCCATTGCAGCATCCTGAATTTTTTCTGTCTTGTCAAGTACCTTCCCAACACATGAATATGATCCATCATTTGCAAGCAGGAATAAAGAACGTCACATCAGATGAAGCACAGATCACAAGAGTTGGTAGCTAGAGGTCCAACAGTGATAACTGGGGCATAGCTGGAAGCTTGATGGGGTCCCAAGAAAATCCATGTATATGGGCAGATGTTTGAGCAAGGGGCATGCACTGATTTTAATAGGAGAGGAGGCATGGAATGAACTACCCACATCCAGCATGTCCTTCATCAAGTTGTGAAGTAAGTGGTTTGAGGGGTGAAAAGAAGTGTGAGCCAAGTCATGTTTTCTATACTTAATGAAAGAGGTTATGTGAATTTGATGGTGATGTGGGTCCTTTATTTCTATCCAGACAGTCAACTTTGGAGCCTTTTCTTTCCTCCTCCTCCTTCCAGGAAGCTATTTTGAATGTGAAAAAACTCAGGTGATAACTCAAGCTAAGGAAATTATCCTTTTAGAAAAATGCCAAGACTCATATGCTTTTGATTTAGATGACAAGATTTGTCACATTCTTAGTGGTTATTTTGAAATTGGACAATCTGGGACATAGCAGGTTATTGTTTAGGTGTATTCAGGCTTCCTAGTAAAAGAAAAACAAATGTTAAGGTCTTATGTAGGAAATTACTTCATTTGGGAAAGTGCTTTGCCATTAGTACGCATTGTTACTTGTCTGACAGGGTTGTCTGTTTATTTGCTATTCTAGTCCTTTAACAGGAAATACTCCAAGGACAAATGCTTAGTATTTCTTCCTGCTCAAATGAGTAGTTGTGAGATACAGCTGTTGCATTTGCCTCACTGGAATTTAATAATTGTGCTATGCTATGGTAGTGTAGTGTATTGGACTGTCTGAGCAGGAGTCAGTTTAGGTTCTTAGTTTAAATGAAAAGGCATTGATGTTTCAGCCTACCTGAAACCCACAATAGAGCATCTCCCTGAAAGCTTCAATTGACTTGTTAAACAAATACAAATTACAGGCAGTCAATCCTTCGGCTGTTTCTTTCTCTGAGGAGAGTTTTGGCCTGAGAAAGAGATGTGTTTGCTGCCAATCAGTAGGAACTTTAATAGACTGCATGGAAGGACAGAAAAACATGATTATTAGTCTGGATGAACCCAAACCTATAAACTCCTTCCAGTATTTCTGTAACTGAGTCCCAGAGCAAATGGTTTTCTGGACTACAATGTGGAGATGGTTGTATCACAGTCCTGTTCAATGAGCCAGCCTTGCAGACCACACCACGTTCACATTTGCTGTGTTACTGTCTGAGTTTTGGCATTTACTTCGAGGTAATTAGTCTAATGTAGCTGGACCAAATGAACTGAGGTTTCCTTTAGAATTGTTCCTCCATTCCAGTTTGGTCATTAAACCGGAGTGCACCTGTAGCATAAATTACACATCTGTGCCTTTGCCCTTGAGAGGTTGAGTTGCCTTGAGGATGTAAAGGGCACAGGAGTGATGGCTGTTAATGGAAGTATCTGTAGGGAAGCACTGACTTCACTGTTAGGCAGGTAGGAGTTGCCAAGAATGAAGCTTTTCCCAGCACAGCATTGAAGGAGATGCTTCTGTTCAAAGAAGTACCTAGATTCTGACTTGCCAGGGATTTTTAGAAACTGGTTTTCAAATACCAGAATGTTTCCAAGGTAACCTCTTTAATCTCCACTGTGTTCAGATGCTTACTAATTTAATATACACATGACGCATGTAATCCGATTTAAAATTAACAGATGCTCCTAAAAACAATCTAACACTAAATGTGATGGGTTTCTAGAATAACCTCTTCAAGGTGAGAACTTGCCTTGAACTTTCATACCTTCCAGGGGAACAGCACTTAGAAGATATTTTGTTATTATGGATTTCTTTTGTTCCCTGCACTGGATGTATGATTCATTATGGACTCTGCATCTCTTTTTTATTTTTTTTATTTTTTTTTAATTTATTTTGAGACTGAGGAGTTGCCTTCAGTGTTACAGATGTTTTCAGGGCTTCTAAGCATAAAGGGTTTTGATCCAGTATTTGCAGTTTTGGAATAAATATCTCAGAAAACTGAAGAGGGAAAAGACTTGGTTGAATAAAAAAATATTTTGTTTTCTAATATATCCTCGTTGGAAGGTCTTGAGAAAGGTGTGCATCCCTGGATTAAATGTCAAGAATGAAAAATAAGGGTATTAGGAGGGGGAGCAAGAGGTGCTGTGATTATGCAGCTGCACTTTGTCCTGTCAGCTCATGCTCTCTCTCTGTGGAACAAATGAGTGCGTGAGGGATGCATAACATCAACAGAACAAAGCCTGGGAACTCCCTGAGCAGCTGCCCTGTGTCCTGGTGACCATCAAAGAAATCTATTTTCCTGCAGCCTTTGACGGGCTGTCATAGCTTAACTAGCCAGCATCTGTAGCACAATGCTGTTAAGTGCCTTGATCTTGTGTGCGCCGCAAATGACTAAGAAAATTGAGTTCTGAATTCATCTTCTCTTGCTCAGTCTTTCTTTGCTTTGCTTTTGTTATTATGGGAGATGAAAGACAGCCCCGGAGGATTTAAGTGCTAGGTAATTTAAAGGCTGTTTTCATTCTTGGAATGGGAAAGTGGAAGAATGAAATGCGTGTAGGAAAGAGGCAAATTTGCCAGTTCACCATGGACTGAAGGGAATGAATGCTGGCGTGGGATTAGGTAAAAATGGGGGAAACCCAAATCTAGACCTTGCTCTTAATTATATTCTAGATAGCATCAGTTTCTCTTGAGTAGCAAGTGTCCACCCAGGGTTAAGGCTGGTGATGAACCAAGCTTCCAATTCTTAGTCAAAGGAAAGCAAGTTTGGTGCCTTTGTTAATAATGGCAGTCAAGGTTCATTAGTGTTCATTAGAGGCTTAAAATTAAAACCATTATATCACCAAATCATTTTATCTGAAAAAATCAGAATTAGTTTTGTTTCATTTTTAAGGAGACTGGAAAGGAGGGTGGAAATAGTGAATGTCCTCACTCTTGGCATGGTCTTCCTTTCAATTCCTAACAAATGATCTCTTTCCCCCATGCACCCTACTTTATGGGTTGTTTTGTGAGGTGACTTATGACTTGTTTTGTAGTCAAAGAATGCAAATAATAGTAACCTTGTTTTTTTTTCTCATGCACATATAAAAAGAAACAGAATCACTGCAGAAGCTAAATTCAATTTTGGAGCTGTGGAACCTGACCCAGTACTACTGGGTAGTGAAGTTGCAAAAATGTTCCATCTGTTTCCTTGCAGCTGGAACACAAAAGTCTGCCACTTACCCACTTGGAGCTGCAGAGAGTCCAGTGGAATGCTGAGTCTCTCTTGCTTTTCTTGGGTGAAAATGCATTCAATATGTGGCATACCTCACACTTTACTGCAGGTCTGACATCAGAACTTTCAGGGTAAGGTCAGTTCCAGGGTTTAACTGCCCCTCCACTGCCTCAGCTTTTATGTTTGTGCAAATATTGCTGAGTTCTTGGGTGTAGAAATAAGAAGGTAAAGCAACTCCTAAGCTTCTCTGGTACTGAGGGTCTCTTGGCACTTTCCTGAGCATCTGGCTTGGCGTTCTGATTTGGGTCCAAGCTGGATATCTCACATAACTATGACAACTATCATAGCTATGCTTTCCAAACAGTTTGGAAAAGATTGAGTGCAGTTGTTCCATCCAAGACAGTCAGTGGTGGTTTGAGTTGATGACCAGTTGAATATGAGTCAACAGAATGCCCTGGAAGCCAGAAGGGCCAATTGTGTCCTGAATGCATCAAGCACAGCATCGCCAGCCGGTCCAGGGAGGTTATATTGTTCCTGCTCTACTCTGCGTTGGTGTGGCTCCACCTTGAGTCCTGTGTGCAGTTTTGGGCACCACAGTTTTAAGTAGGACATACAATTATTAGAGAGCATCGAGAGAAGGGTGAGAAAGGCCTTGAGGGGCAAGACTTAGGAGGAGCAACTGAGGTCACTTGGTTTGCTGAGCCTGGAGAAAAGAACATTGAAGGGTGATCTCATTTAAGTCTAAAACTTACTGAGGATGGGTAGTGGCTGGGAGGGTGCTGATCTCTCTCGTGACCAGCAGCAATACACGAGGAGATGGAATAAAGCTGTGACAGGGGGAGTTCAGAATGGACATGAAAAGGTTCTTTGCTGAGAGGGGTCATTGGTCACTGGAACAGCCTCTTCAGAGGGTGGTCGTGGCACCAAGGCTGCCAGAGATCAAGGAGCATCTGGGTGATGCTCCTGGCCGTATGGTTTAGTGTCAGGTCGACCTGTGAGAAACAGAGGCTAGGACTGAACGATCCTTATAGGGCCCTTCCAAGCTGAGATATCCTGTCATTCTGTGATACTTGTGCTTATTAATTTCTCCTGTTAGCACTCACACATGCGAAGAGATAATTGGTAGGTGTGATTGCAGAGAGCTGAAGGAGAGCTGCGGGGTGAGCGAGGTGCTGTGTGTGAGGTTTTACACACACGATTTATTCCCCCGGAGCTGTCCACGGTGCTGAGAGCGGCCGGGGACCACCCCGCATCCCCCTGCCCTGGGCTCTGGAAAACGAGCATCTCTTGCTTTGCCTCTTATTTCTTCCATTCCCGCCCCCCCC
>WBMV01004463.1:1246942-1303677 GCA_013396655.1 Campylorhamphus procurvoides | reverse complement strand
CCTTGGATACGGATGAAAGAATTTTATTCAATTGAAATTGAATTATTTTAGGACTGACCTGTGTTTGCAATTTGCTGCATAATGGCCACCCCCCACCACCACCCCCCAAAAAAAAAGAAAGAAGAGAAATAAATGAGTCAGGTTCCTGAAATGAAATTGCACACAAGGGATATTTGTATTCCTTCTGCGGGAAAGCTTGATGGATCTAAATGTGAAATAATGCTTTGTGATGGGAAGCTATCTAATGCTAAACCCACATTAATTCTAAATAAAAATATGATGATTAGTGCATATGCTCTGAGCAGCACAAGAAAGAATAAGAATTAGCTGCTTGGGCTGAAATTTTTTAATGTTGTGAAATGCGCTCTGATTAATCCAAGGTGGAAAAGTAATTTCTTTTGAAATCCTATATGAGAAATATTCCCTTTTTTCTTAGAGAAAAGCCAAAAAGTCTAAGCAAAACCAACTCCTTATGAAATACATGAAAAGGATTCTTTCTACTGTGAGTCTGGTGACTTTGTAATCTTGATGTTGATGAAACAGGTGTATAACTCAAATAGTATTTGTTCTGCTTATTGTTACATGGGACAGAAGGCTTGGTAAAGGATAGGCATCCTTTTATACAAGAATTTTTGCTGGTTCCTCATGAAATCAGGAAATAAAAATGCCTTAACATAATCTTGGGTTTTAGTGAGAGTTGCTTCTGTCTTTTGTGCCACGAGTATATGTTGAAATCACTGGTAACAATCCCTGGCTGTGAGCTCTGTTTCTTCGAATAGTTTTGCTGATGGGCTGCTTTCACCTTCAGCTCTTAGCATCAATGGGGAAAAAGTAGGGGTGAATTCTGATGTATCCAGCTCTTGGCTAGGCACTGAAAGGGGTATTGTTCTGAAAACTGATGCAATTTCAAAGGTCAGATTTCATAAAACATTGTGATTCCTTGCCAACGATGTGCCTTCTGGAACTGCTTGTTTAGTCTGGAGTTGCACTGTAGACTTTCCCATCCTTTTGTCTGGGCTTCATCAAGTGTTTGCCAGGTGCAGTGACCAGTAAAACTGGGAAAGATCTGAGTTTTGCAAGAGGCCTCCTGTAACAGAGGCAGCAGGTATAGACAGTTGTTTCTGAGGTGCTGTGGAACCGTGTGGTGAGAAACATGTTGACCTTCCCATTTCCTCAATTAAGAGTTTGATCTAGCTATGTGAAAGAGAGTTCTGGCTTTGTGTTGTGTGATGCTCAGAAACAGCAAGGTCTTGTTCCACGCCAAAGGTACTTCTGTTTCTTCCTGTTCTTCTGTGTATTAACCCCAGCAGAGCTACAAGAATGGCATTTGGATCAACTTGCACCCTACTTATGTATAGCATATACCCAGCTAAGTGGGAGGTAACAGCCACTAAGCAGGTCAGCCCAGAATACCAGGAGCTATTTTCATCATACCATATAGCAGGTCACTGTTAAATACCTGCTTTTTCTCTTCTGAATCTACCTATTTGGAGCCTTATAACTGTAATACATAATGGAAAAGAAAGAGGGTGGCCCTCAATTCTGATACCTGAAGAGGTGTCACTGGCCTTGTGGCTGATAGCAGACCTGTGCCTTCTAAGGATCTGGGTCTGAGCAGGTGTCACAAACTCACTCTCAATGTCCCTTCAGGGTACAGAGAGCAGTCACCCTCCCCAAACACGGCTGTGCACAGCAGGCTGCTTTTCCAGTGGAACCCATAACAATGGACTGTACTCAGGCTGGAAAGTACTTACGATCTGCATATGGGCCTTTGTTTGCTTTTACTTCTTTGTTATCAAATTTCAAGCCTCCAGTAAAAGCACTAGGTGCAAATTCCCTGCTCCCTCGATTGCAAGGAGCAATTAATTGATCAGATCTATTTTCTTTTTGTTGTTGTGTGGACTGAGAGATAATGATGTGCAGTGTGGAGGGTATTCCTGCTAGATACAGTATTTCTGCAAATCCTGCAAAGCAGAACTAATGGTCTGTGGAGCACCACGGAGCATTCAGTGAGCAGGCTGCCTGCTCTGTCATCCCCCACACCATGTGCATACATAGGCATTTGTGTTCTGTATTTTGTGCTGTGATCAAAACCAGTCTTTGGTTAATGTTTTAGTAACTCCTATTTCTTGTTGTTCTTACTAGCAGCAGTAGCATTTGCAATTCCAATCTGTGGCAGGAAGCACGTTCCCTTTCTTAGAGGAAATCTGAAATAATTTAGAGGCCATAGAAAAGGATGGCTTGCAACTCATATTGCTGCAGTCTTGTAAAGAAAACAGGCTGCAAGAGAATTCTGATTTATTTAAAACCAAGCAAACAAAAAAAACAAGGTTTGTGTTTTTTCTCCTTCCAAATATACAAACTTAAGGAATATATTCAAGCATCTGGCTAATTCACATACCATTAATTCTCTAGAGAATACATATGCACACCCAATTAGACCTGCATCATTTATTTAAAAGACGAATGTACTCTTGTGTTTGTATTTTATAGCTGCGCCAAATTGCTGAAGGACATGGAAGGAGGAATTTTATAAGCAAAATGTGCAGAACCCTTTGCCTAGAAAAGTTGAAAGTATCAACAGGGCGTAATTTAAAAGCCATAAACACTTTTTTGCTATTAGTGAATGGGTTAATGGCATTTAAAATACAGGACTGAAGGCTTGTTAGAAACTCTGACTTTGTACTGGAGCTAGTGGAGTGGGCACCAATCCTGATATCTGAGGTCCCATTGTATTGTAGTAATATAACTGATGTTCCCTTTGTATCTGTGTTGGGGACTGTGAGCTGTGGTTTCTTGAGGGTTTAATAGTCTCAAACAACTGCAAGGACGTGACTCTCCAAAGGCTGAGAGCCTGGTGCTGATGACGTATGTCTCCTCTCACTCTTGTATGGCTCTGCAGCAGCTTAGCTATGAGGCCAGTACCCCTCAGAAGAATAATTTGGACCTTGGCAAGAGGCAGATTATCAGAGCCTTCTTCAGAAGACGTGTGTGGGATGGGGAAAACTAATCCATGCCCTGACTACCCTGTTCATCTCTCTGGCACCTGAGTGCTAAAGAACCTGAGTTCATCCCTCTGGCACCTGAGTGCTAAAGACCCTCAAATCCTTCGAGGCAGTGACATTCTCCTCTTATTCTTAGCAGCAATTTCCTGCAAGGTGTGCTATCCTTCAGCAGAGGCAGTGGCTGGAGCCGCCTGCCTCATGCCAGGCTTTCCTGGAGTAAAGTTGCCATGGAGATCAGTGGGAGTTTAACTGAGCAGGGACCGCCACGGTTCGCCCCGTGTGCGTAAATCTGACGGGTCATGCATGTCAGATTTGGCTCTGCTGCTCACATTTGAGGGCCGCTTGTTGGGGTTTTTTTGCCTGATTCCCCTGTAGGAGAGCTGAACAGTACTCATAGCACTGTGACATTAAAAGAAAAGTAGGAATTGGGATTGGTGCCTGATCTGCCAGAGCTAATATAAAAGCAAATCTGGGTACCAAAGGATGTTTAGTGCAGGGATCTGAGCCCTGTGAAGTAGGAGGAACTACCCCAGGCTGGAGCCTTTCTTGGAGCAGCAGTCTGAAAAGAATTGTTTAGAGGCACAAACTGAAGTCCCATAGCTTGGGAGATGCTGGAAGGAGGAATCTGTCCAAGTCATTTTAGGACTTGTAAAGCAGATTAAAATATGGGGAAGACTGCTGAATATAAATGTCTGCTTTACACTCGTAAAGGGTATGCAGGCTCCACGTGCTCAGAAACATTGCTGGGAAAACATCAATTAAAATGCTTGAGACAGACAAAGGCTTTGAGGCTGTTGAGGTAAATGGTGACTCATGTTGGCTGAGGAGCAGGGAGGAAAAACCTTTAACAGCCTACACCCTGAGCTGTACTCTGGAATGAGGCTTCCCAGGGGGTCAACCTATAGGCACTGGGATTTTAGCCAATACCTGCTGATCTGCGGCCTTCAAAGGTGAAGAGCCAAAGGATCTTTCACTGATTCTGCAGCATGCCTGCTGGGGTTACAGTGCATATATGTTTGCAGGTTGTAATGGTGAGAAACTTGATATATTTCTGATTTTAAAGTGTGAGAGAACAGCCAGCTGGTGAAAATATTTGGAAGAAAGGGTTAAAAAGTTGGAAGCTTTGAAGAGGAGGGGGTGGAAGGGGAAATAGGGCAAATGCAGAGATGGATCTTAGAGCACTGCTTGCTGCAGCAGAAACTATGGAGCACTCCTGAATATACTGCTTGGACCGTGGCATGAATTTGAGAGGGGAACAAGGCTTCTGCTCTGTTTATTCTGGGGAAAAAGCTCTGGTCCTTTCAGAAGAAGCTAAAACTTCATCTCAAAGACTGGTGTGAACCTGTTGTATTAGTGGATAAAGACCTGATCACATGCATCAAAAGCATTTTCTCCTCCTCCTCCTTCCCACTTTTAACAATTTAATCCATAGCAGTTTGTCTTCATGGGTTGTAATTGATCTGTCTGTGATTTAGCTCATCAGATGCTCATTAAAGAGCTTGCAGCCTTTTTTATTCATGAGGAGTGAGAGTCAGGGATCTAAAAACACTTCGTCTTTGTCTTAACTGGATTCATTTAGTATTCTGGGACTCGGGGAGGCTAATAAACTAATAGGAGCTATTATGTAAAGGTGAGCTGCCAAGTGAACATGAAGGATGATCCCAGCGGCGCCGGCGCGCCGACTGTGAGCAGCACAGGGAATCATTGCTGGAACCTCCACAGGATGTTCCTCCCTGCTCTCTGGTGGGTGTTCCACGACGCCCTGCCCAAGGGTGGTCAGGACACACACCTCGTGGTGCCGCTCCTGGAGCTGTGTCTGCAGTGAGGACAGCCCTTGGTGTCAGCGGGATGTGCAGACACACATTGTACTTTGTGTGCAGGGTCTGGGCCTGACATCTGGCTTGCTTTAGGAAGCCCCACTATTGTTCCGAGCTGCCGCCTGCGCTCCGGCGGTGCCCGTGACCGTGTGTGCTTCCCACGTCGCACACATGCTGGGAGAGTGCTGTCACCATCCTTTAACAAGGGCACGCTGACAGGCTGCAGGAGAGAACAATACCCCGGGCTGCAGAAAGCAGCTTCCTTTCCCTGGGGCTTTAGTGAATGCTTGAGGTACTTCCAAGCTGTGGGAAGAGGAGATGGGGTAGATGGGTCTGTGTTCTGCTCCTTTCCTGAATTCACATGCCAGACACTGCCAGGAAGATGAATAATTCCCTGCAATTACTGTATTTGCTGTGCAGTCGTAAGCATTGTGTCATCATGTTGCTCATGCCTGGGGTGTCTCTTAAGTGACTGTATGTGCTCTTATGTTGCCTGTGGTGTTTGAAGGCAGCAGTTCTGCCAGGGAACAGCTGGACCCTGTGCTGAATATACTGACTGTGAGCTGTGGGGAGCTGGGGGGCCCTCCAGGCAAAGCCCTGCATGAGGGATCTGAACCCTGGCAGGACACCCTGCCATGGAGTTCCCAGTCGCTGCGTGTATGAGGATTGGGAAATCTCTGGGAATAGAAACCTTTCCTAAGTGCTTAGAGTCACAGTATTTATAAATACTCTAAGCTTCTGTTTATAATTGTACATTATTCTATGCAAATATTAATACCATATTTTTTCCTTTCTTTGTAGTGTACAGAGGCCAAAAAGCATTGCTGGTACTTTGAAGGATTATATCCTACATATTATATGTAAGTAGTCATGGTTTTTCTTGTTCAAGAGAGAATTAGATTCTGTGGGCTCCTGCACTGCTGTTCTTTCACTAATTGTACTTTTTCCACAACTTCTCTGAGACTTCTAATTTAAAAACGAAGGTGCAATAAACTTTCACTGTGACCCATCCCTTTCCCTTTCTCCTTATTAAGAAAAGTGTACAGACTCGTTTTGCCACACGCCCCAGGCGACCTTTACAGCTGAAAACAAAACTCAGGTTCTTAGACAGCTCTTATTTCAGAACACTGAAAGGAAACATAAGGAGAGCTGTGTGAGGACAGTTCTCCCTTTGTTTTGAACAAGGACAAGTAATCAGACAGGATACCAAGAATGCTTTGAAAGTAACTTTGTCCCTCTGCTAATGCTGTTGTTTAATTTAGGGAGTTGAAGTGATTTGTTATCCGTGGCATAGCTGTCCTTTTGCTGAGTGGCATCCACATCCACATCAGGCTCAGTTGTGAACCAAATGTAAATGACCTATAGGTGTATAATTGAGGATGTCTCTGAATTGCAGTTTTCTGTTTCATATTGCCCCCAGCAGGACAAAATGGTGGAGGAAGTGTGTGGGTGGGAGGTACGTTCCATGTGATTTGGGGGCAGAAAGGGGGTAAATGTAGTAAACTTTGTCCCAGGGTTGTATAACTTCATAATTGCAAACACTTGTAAACATGAGTTTAAAAAAATAAAAATAAAGTGGGGTGGAAGAGTAGGTAGCAGCATTAGATTATCTGTTTCCTGAGCAAGCTCTTCCTTGCTGAAGGATTGGAAAATACTGTAATCCTTATGCTACCCAAGGACTTTCCTCCCATTTCTTTCCCACCTCCCCTTCATCTGCCAGAAATGGGAGAGACATGCTAAGAGACAAAAAGCAACAAGAAAGCCAGGCAAGAAACAAAGCTCACTGAAAGAATGAAACACTGTATGATCTAATCATCTGTGATCCTGGATATTCCCTGCTTAGGAAGTGTTTGTGCCTAGAACTCACTGTCTTTTTTTTCAGGTGACTGAAATGTTGGGAATTACTCATAAATGGTTGGCCAGAACAGATGGGGGAATTTAAATAAGAGAATGTTCTTTGCATGCTAATAACAACAGGGCTTTGGTTCCACCTACATTTTATTCTGTTTTGCTGCAATGTGGGAAAGAAGCTGGGATGTTGTGAAATCATGAAAATCCCACTGTACCTTGACATTCAGGAGTGTGCTATTCATTGTCACCTTGTGTTCTGCTTACATTTCTGCCCACATGCTTTCACAGCCAGTGCTTGTCTCCCTTGGCAATATTTGGATATGGGGTGTTAGTTCAGACCCTTTGTGCCTCAGGTAAATACACAGAGTCCTGCAAAAGGAAGGGCTAAAGAAAAAGTCCTGTTGTATATTGACAGTGTGAGGTAAATCAGAAGACTCTTACTAGTCATTGTGTGTGTTTGTGGTAGTCCTGCAGCACCACCTCATCTCAATCATTGCATGACAGTGTTGGGATTGCCAATCTCCTGAATAGTGTAAATAAATGGAAAAAGGAAGGGGGAAGGAGTGGGATGTGTGCGCTCAGTGATTTAGATGGTGATGAGTGTCCCCTTAATGCTATTGTTGTTGTTGTGATTATGAGTTTCAGTGAGAAAGAAGAAATACTAAGGAAAGGCAATAAGAATTTGGGTATGGTAAAGCTCAGAGGGTAGGTAATGTGTGACAAGTGAAAGAATATAAGAAGGAGAGGACACAGGGTATTTGAAAGCACAGGAGCCCAGTAGGTTTAAAGGGGGCATTATAAAAACAGTAGCAAGGTCCTTCATGTCTTTGGTGCCTGGGGTTTCCTACTTTGTTATTTATGCAATTTCAGTTTCTCTTGTCTATGATTCCCAGCTGCTTCCTACCTAGGCTGTATTTTCTCACCTGTATGGTGCAGGAGAGGCACAACACCAATCTCAGTATCTTAGGGTGAAGTCCCATTGCTACAGCACTTGTTTGACCCTTCACTGAGTTAATTCAATTTGCTAATCCCGCAGAAAGTTGTTCATTTTAGCACATTTGAATCAGTGTTGAATCAGCTTGGTACAGTTTTTGGCAAACACTGGTGAAATGGGAGGAAGGGAGTATTCTGCATATTGTGGGGGAAGAGGCACGAATAGCATCGTCTCCATTAGCATATGGTTAGATGTTAAATCATCTAAAGGCATAATATGTAACTTTATCCTGAGAGTGCCTCCTCTGTGCAAATCTAGGTCTGGGATGTGCTGTAATGAAATAGGTTTTATTTTATTTTCCAATTTCTGTAGCAACAGTCTATAGGAAGCAGATATATTTATTTAACTGATTTTTGCAATAGATTCCATTCCTTTCTGTCACTGGTTTTCTTATAGAATGTTTTTCTCTATCCAGTGAACATATGTAGTATGTCCTTTGGTCTTGAGACTGTCTTTGGAGACTCAGGAAACGCAGCAGTGAAGTCCTTTTTAATGATTTCCCTGTGATTTCAGGCCTGTGCTGGCACTGTGTAACATCTCTCATGGAGACAGTTTGTATTATATTGAAAAGGTTGGCATGTCAGCTCAGAAATGCCAAGTCCCATGTCTGTTCACAAATGCAGTGTGGAGTGTTGGGCCTGAGGTATCCCTGGACTGGCCTTATCACTTCTGGGTAGGCACATCCTCCTGGAAGGTGCCTCTCTCTGAATTACCCAGAGTAATAGAAATCTGGTGGACCAGGAAATGGTGTCTTGCTTTTATCAGAAGCTTAAAGGCAAGAGAGCTGAATTAATCTTTCCTGTAAAGGCTCTATTTCAGCCATCCAAAGACAGAGATAAGAATGTGTCTGCTAAGCAGGGGGAACACAGGATAAGAAATCAGTGTGCCAAAATAAGTGTTCTTGGAAGTTCAGCTAGGTTTGGGGCTGGAGGGCATGGTGGTGTAAAACTTGCAGTGATATGACTGCTCCTCTTTTGGATCTCCAGTTTTTTACTAGTTTTTTTTTCGTCTGTATTCCAGTATAACTATTTTAAAAAGAATAATCTGTTAGAGATATTGCTCAAAACTTTCTTAAAACATGTTGGTTATGCTTTCTGTCTGAACAGCTGGGGCCATGGTTGAAGATCTCAGTTACAGAACTAATGATGCATCTTTCTGTCCAAATATTTAATGGTATTAGTACCTTTTAAATGTTATTTTTCCACTGGACATAATTGTTCTATCCTTCATATATCATCAGTAAGCTTTAGTTTAATTCAAACATGCTTCTTGCAAATATAATTGAATTTCTTAAGGCTAGACTGAGGAATTGATAATTTTCCAAGCTTTTCTCCCTCTCCTGTGTGAATAAGATGCAGGTTATTCAGACCAGAAATGAACATGGAAAGCTTACTAGGAATTTGAGAGACATACATCAGTCTTCTGCTGTTAATACAGAGACTTTCCAAGGCTGCTCTTAACTTACCTCACTAACCAAAGTAAAAATTTCTCCATGTCCTAGTTGCCTTCATCACAATGTATTGTTTCCAGTTAGCCACTTTCCTCCTGCTTCAGCAAAATATTTATTTATATGGCCTGGAAAAATAAGCACACAAATAAAAAGCGGAGAAAGGAATTAGTCATTGGAGTCTCATTGTTATCCTTTGGAAAAGCAGGGACATGAGTTGTTCCTGACTTGGCTTAAAGAATTAGATCATACATCTCCTTGTGTGGTTCCACAGAAAGCAATTCAGAATTAAAGCTGTCTCAAGAGACTTGACTGATGCTCTATAAGGATCCTCATCCTACTCTCACTCCAGTAAGCCAGCTCAGCCTTATTCTAGATGTGCTGATGGTTGACAGAAGAAATGGTCAAGATTTCTCTTTTATGGCAGTAATGTGAATAGTAACATAGTGAATGCACTAGATTGCAAACCCACCTCCTTTGTGATGCAGATGGCAGCAGCACTTAAGGTGCTCCAGTTGTTTTCCACAGTTCTGAACTGGGAATGAAAAGGAGAGGGAAGGCTGCCTTACATTTTGCTGATGAGGAGTAGTTTGATTACAATGATTGTGAATGTCCCCCTAGTTGCAGGGTGAAGTATGTTCCCTGTTATGACTGATGGATCCCACAGGTCTTTTCTGCTTATTTTTCCTTCAGTTGAGTCAGAATCACAGGATGTTCTGGGTTGGAAGGAGTCCACAAGGATCATCAAGTCCAGCTCTCAAGTGAAGGCCAGTTGTTAGCTACCATCACACTGGGGCTTTTAAGGAGGTGATGAATTCCAGATGCTAGAACCTGCATGCTTCTAATCCTCTCCTTGCCAGGCTTTATGGCATGTTTATAAAGCACACAAAAGTTTTTGAGGATGAGTGGTAAACATTGTCCACAGCAATAGAAATATTGTGGCTGATGTCACTGGGTCAGTGAAGTAGTCACCCACAGAGTGACTGACTGAAGGGTTTTGATGCTGTCCAGCATTAACATTATTTCAGCTCATTCTGTTGGATTATTGTGCATTAAATTTTTTAAAATGTGGTATTCTAAGAGAAGCAGTGAGGAAAACAGATTAGAAGATTAGGAAACAGAGGAGAACTTCAGTGGGAAGGTTCTCAGGAGACATCCAGTCCAACCACCTGCTCAGAGCAGGGTCAAGACCAGCTGGTTCAGGACCTTATCTAGTTAGGTCTACCTTGGTTGGCCCTTTGCTGAGCTTATTCCAGTTTATCAGTTTAATTCTTTTTTTGGGGGATGCTAAAACCAAATGTGGTATTTGAGATATGGTCCAACAAGTGCTGAGTGAAAGATAATAGTTCCTTGCCTTGATCACTGGCCAGGCTTCTGTTGACACTGCCCAGGGTGCTGGCTCCTGGTGACTTGCTGTCTACCATGACCCCTAGTGCCTTCTCAGCAGAGCTGCTCCACAGCAGGCAAGGTGTTCATTCTCCCCACAGGAAAGACTTTTCATTTCTTTCTGCTCCGTTTCATGAGGTTCCTTGTAAGTGCATTCTTCCAAATAGTCTAGGTCTTTGAGTGGCAACCCTGCTCTTGTGCTCATCGAGTGATCCCCAGTTTGGTGCAATCTCCAAACTGGGTGAGAGTACCCCCTCATCAATTCCAGCAACTTGCTTGTCAAGAGGACAGATCCAGACCTGTGGTATTGCCAGCAATTATTTCATGCTCTCTAGGGAGAGTGTGTGACCCATGGTCCACCACCCTCTGAGCCTCACCATCCAACCAGGGCTTTTTTGTTTTGGTTTGTTTGGTTGGTTTTTTGGGGGGTTTGGTTTTGTTAGTTTGTGTTTTGTTTTGGGTTTTTTTTGCTTGTTTCCAACCCACTTACCTGTCCACCTGTTCACACTGTAAGGTCTGAACTTGGGTACAAGAATATTGAGGGGGTCAGTGTGGAGCACCTTTCTGAGCTTGAGATGAATGACATCTGCTGCTCTCTGGATTGTCCATGGGTACCATCCACTGCCAGTGTAGTGGTAGGAGCTCTCCTTGCTGGGCTTTTGGTGTCTCTTGCAGCTACCAGTTGTCGGCGAGGTTTGTCTTTCCTAACAGCACACCTACTTGTGTGTGAGGATTTCTCATCACCTCCTTGGTACCTGCTTCCACCTCCTGGCTGCTAACTTTTTGCACTGGAACTCAGCCACAGGTTCCTTGGCCAAGTGTGTTTTGATTTCTCAAAGGTGTGAAAGACCTCCAGGAGGAAACAGGGATGTTTTCTCTGGAGGAAAATGTTAACCACTGCTGTTGGTAATTATGTGAAGAATAGAACCAACACAGGGGAATGCCATCTTGTAATAGCTAGTTCTTATCCAAAGCAGGGCCTGAATTAATGTTTAAAAGCACGTGCAGGTGGAAGTGCTGTATTTTTAGGCTAATATGTTTCTGCCACAGAAATTAGTTTACTGCATACAGCCAGACAACTGTACAGCATGTGTGCACATTTATGTTGATTAAATCTGTGTAATTTTCCAGTTGGAATTAGTAGTACTGTAAACCTACAAAATGAATGCTTGGTGATATTCTTCATGTTTAAAACATGTTCCTGCCCTGCACGGGAAGAGTCAATTATTTTTCTTATTGTGGAGAATACCAAATGTATTCTGTTTGTGGGTTTTCATGGGTTTTGAAATAAGTTTTCTTGTGCATTTCCACATGCCTCTCTTACTTTTCAGATTAAGTTTTATTGTATTTATCACACAGTCATATTCATCTGGGTTTTGAATGTAAGCCCTTACGTTCTTGGTGGTCAGTCCATAGTAATAATCAAGAACCTGCAAAATGGTCCAGATGAAAGCATTAAAAGAGTGTTTTTCTCTTGCTGTTGCTCTGATAGCTTGGAGGGCACTCCTTTTATCAAATGTGTGTACAGGAGGCTGGGAACACCCCCCTAAAGTATAGACGCCAGCTGTGCTGCATGAGGGTGGCTACTTCAGTGCTCCACATCCTGTTATGCTTGCTGCTTTTAATTAACTTGGCTTTCCTGATGTTACACTTTGCTCTCCCATTGCAATTCCAGCTGCGTGAAGTGTCTGCAGGTGTGTGCTTAGGGCAGTAACAGGGCTGCTCATTGATTCTTCCATTTGATTTGAGGCCAGCACGGCAGAGGGAGAGGGGAGGCAGTGGAATAGCTTTGCAGGCTTCCAGGAGCCTTGAATGGCTGGCAGTGCACACAAACAGAGACCTGGGCTCAGGCCAGGGCCACCAGTTTAGCATGGAGCAGCCCCAGGAAAGTCCTGTTTGCATATGGAGTTCAGCCCGAGAATGTGAGTGCAGGGTTTGTATCGTGAAGGAAGACAGCAGTAAACATCAGACTGTATGAAAAGGCAGCAGAAACTCACCACAGTCTGGGGAGAATTAGGCTACCAAATCAACACCCAGCTCAACTTGCTAGGAGTGAGTCCTGGGGAAGGGAGAGTTATTTAATATCACAGCCTTCACAGGCCATCAAGCAGATGACTGGCCTAATTGGAGATTTAAAGCTATGAATGATTTTTGGAGTTGGGGGCTGATGAGTCACTGGCAGTTTATTCTGAGAAAGGTGAGGAAAATGGAAAAAAGGGCAGCCTCTCTTGTGTAGTGGAGGGCTCCTTTGAGATCAGCCCCTCCTCTGGCTGAGGTGGAGTGGAAAACCCAGGGCCATCCCCTTCTCATTTCCAGAAGGTGCGATAACCAGAGTTGTGATTTATCATGGGTGAGCCTCAGTGTTTCCTGTGGAGGCTCTTTGACTTCAAATACTCGTTAATTCTCCCATATCCCAGGCAAGAACTCCAGTGAGAGGGTGAGAATCAATTCCTTCTGCCTTCCTGTCAGTGGGACAGGAAGGGCTGTACCTGCTCTGGCAGCAGGTGGACAGCATTAAGGTGTATCTGACACCAAAGTCATCTTGAAGTTTCCAACCCTTTCTAGATAGGGAGACCCTGAATTAAAATCTTGAAAGACTTGGTGGCACCTGACAGCTGGCCTTTAATCTATCCCTCTCTGCCTTTGATCATGCAGTGGAGGAAACAGAAGGGTTTACTGTGTGTCAGTGTGTTAAACTGAGACAGGCAGCAAATCCCTGGATACCAATCGCCCTCTGCCAGCAGACTGCTCGTGATTCCCAAAGCAGGGATGAGATGCAGCAGGACTGCTTGCCCACTGGGAGCAGCTTGAGATGCAAAGAACTGATTGTCTGTTTGATAAGGTTCTGATAATTAACTCGAAGTCCTCGTTCCTGTTGATACGAGAAATTTCCACCTCCAGAAAATTCAAACTCATCATACACATTGTCTTTGGCTCGCTTTTGTGAGAGCCTTAAGCTGTGCTGTTTCTTTGCTTTGTTCTTTGAAAGAACAGCCTGCAGTCTGTGTTGAAAAATGGCTATTTAAGATTCTTTTTACTGCCACAGGGTAAAGCCCAAGCCATGGGAATTCTTGCTACGTTCTGCCACAAGGGGAGCAGAGAAGATTTCTAGATGGAGATGTGCTAGCCAGAAAGACTTGCTGCCTTTACAGACAACAAAGAGAGCCCTTCTGTATGGTGGTTCTTCTCTTGGGGTCTGGGATTATGGCAAGCTCTTGGGTAGCAGCTGATTGCGAGAAGGGTTGGGTTTGATAGGAGCAGCTGAGCAAATACTTCTCATCCCATCAGAAGTGTGCTCTGCTGAGGTCTGGCACAGAGATGGTGTTTATAGGCTCTTCAGCTAATGAGTAATTGAGAAATAAGCTCTTTTTCAGTTGTTGCCTGCTCATGTTTTTCATGTCTGTGTGCAGGACGGAAGCCAAGTATCTTGTCTCATTGTTGGAGATTTTAATTGTGGCAAAGCAGACAGGACTCTAACCTGAGCCGATATTGTTTGTGTTGTTTCTACTCTGTAGAAAAAAACCTACCTGATATATGTTTTCCCCCTTTTTATCTTACATTTTCTTACATAGTTAAGGGCTGAGTGATTTGTCAAATATCTGGATAACTATAGTGCTTTTCTGGGTACCAGCAGCAGTGTTTTTACTCTCAAGTACAGACGTGCCACTGAGGTCACAGTTGCGTTCATCTATGAAGCACTTATATTTATTATGATCTACTTATCTCTTCACCAGAATCGGACCTGTGTTTTACAGGGCACTGTTCTTGCATGCCCTGAGATCATCTTTGCTGTGTGTAAGAAGAGAAATGCTTTTGGGTGCTGAGAAGCTGTGACTGCAGGTGCCTGTGGTGGAGTCGTGTCCCTCCTGAATGTTAGGTGTTGTACATGCCAAGGAGACCCAACCAGCTCAAAGAGCAAGGCTGGGAAGCAGATGTTGCCTATCACTCTGTTCCATCAGCCACAGACCTTGCCTGTGTTACTGCTCCTGCAGCACTTAAGTGAATGCCAGTGGGAGGATGTGGCCTCTCTGGGCAGAGATTAAACCACTTTGGGACTCAGAAATAGTCACTTAGCTGGGATTTCTGAAGTGCAGAGTTGGGCTCTGTGTTTTGCTTTCCATTTTCACTGGGCACCTGTAGCAAAATGGATTCCTTGGGATAACCTCTCCACAGGGCTTGTAGTGTTAAGCTCCTCTGCAAGTTGTTGGACATGCAGAGTCCTTTTACTCCACTGAATTGTGAATGAAAAGGTGTAGCTTCTAAATTGTAAATCACATTGCAGACAGTTTTCAAAAGAGAGAGACCCTATGCTTGGTGAAGTTGTGGATTGGTAGAGCAACTAATGTCTTATCCTGTGTAATGGGTTAACTTTTCATCAATGAATCAAGCATTGTCCTAGAGAAATGCAGGTCTTGGGGTCATCACTGATGTGTGAAAGAGGGAAATCGGCTTTAGAAAAGTCTCACGTAAGAGAGGGGCTCAGTCCAATTCAGATCAATAGTAGGGCATATTCTGCTTCAACTGGCATTGGGCACAACTGGTCCTTCTCCATAAAGCAGAGCCAAAACCTGAGTATAATTTAGACAAAATGTCTAGCAATTCAGTAAATATATATTTGTGTGCTTAATTGTGCTTTTTAAAATGAACCAGGATCTTAATTCTGCTGAGATTTGCTGTCAAATAGTACATCAAAGAATGATTATAGTTAACCTTGTACGTTCCTCCATTAATAAGCTGATTTTATTGTTGTTTTTGGCAGCTAATAAATCTGGCTTTTGTAAGGAAGTTAATTGTTGTGTGATTTGAATTGATACTGCCAGAAGCTCTGTCGTTATTTCATAGCACATTAAATCAAGAACAAGAGATCAACAGAGCTTTTGCTGTAGCCTGATGGCAGCACCAGCAAATGGGTGGTTTGTTCTTCCAGTCCTTTTTGGCACTGCTGTGAAGTGGTGGGGAATACAAACAGCAGGTTGTTATTGTGGCATCAGCTTTGAGTCCAGGCTCCTACATATGGGTGGGTACACGTGTCCATTCTCACAAAATAAAGCACCTGTTTGTTTTGTGGGTAAAAAGTGAAGAAGTTTTCCTCTGAGTGCTGATACAGGTTCACCTTCATGGATCCACCCAGCGAGTGCAGTGCTCAGCCTTGGATGAGCTGGCTCAGATAGCTTAGTGACTGTCAGGAATTGGAGCTTCTCTAAACACAGGCACAGTGAGAGACTCCTTCGTCCTTTGTATGATCGTTTTCAACTATTTGAAAGTGCAGCCATCTGTGTAAGGAGACGAAACTTCTCTTTGGTGGCCTGTTTGTTTGCCAGTCAGTGGTCTCAGGAGCTTCCTAAACATTCAGCAGTGGAGCCTTTCTGACTTCCAGCTGGTGCTTTTAGCCCTCTTTTGCAGCAATAAAAGCTGAGCCACTAAGACTCTAAAAATGGTGTGCTGACTCATAGCCTAGATAATTTAAAGATTAAGAATAAAAAGTAAATTCAGGTACTAGACTTCTCATATGGATGCTCCTTTAATTTTGATGTTTTGAATGACCATAATTATATATTTTAAAATAGCCATTTCCCATCTCTTCTGGCTCTCCAGAAGACAGATGGAAAATAAGCAATGCAAGGGTGGCCATAGGGAAGTGCAGCCTCTGTGGCCTCTCTGTTTTAGTTTAAATTTTATTACAGGTGAAGCTCTTGGGGCTCTGGGAAATGGCACATCCACTCCCCATCCTGTGCATGGGCAGGTGTAGGTGTCTGGACTGACAGGACCAGTGTGTGGAGGCAGAGATGAAGACTGCTCACATCCCTAAAATGCTTATTTTTATTTTTGCCTTAATGGCTCAAGAAGGATTGCTAGATTTATGGGTTCTGTTTCTTGTCTGCTTTTCTGGCCCAAACAAAGTCCTTGGTGTGCAGCATCAGCCAAGGGGGCAAGTGCCCCTCAGTGTGGATGAAGTGCTCCAACCAAACATGTTGAAGAGCAAAAAGGCACCATGGCCACTGGTTTAACAGAAAGAAGCATCTTCCAGCCCATTTTATAAGGGACATGAATCTGTTCATGCATTTAACACGTGTCTTGAAAGCTCCACTGTGGGAATATGGAGGGATGCTTAATTTCTTGGTCCAAATGGGACTGAAGTTAATGTTGACTTGCTAAGCCTTGTTAGCAGTTTTGTGAGGTCTGGTAGCTCTGAGTATAAGCAGTTGTTGGGGTCCTGGCAAGCTTTAATAAAGAAGAGTTGGAGATGATGGGTCACTTTTGGATTCAGTGACAGCAAAGAGGGTCTTTTCTCTTTTGCCATGAGCCACTTCCTCTGCATGAGTCTCAGACTGGGTGCCTGAGTCTATGAATGAACCTTGCCATACTGATCATGTCAGAGCCTCTGGCTTGCTTAAATAAATCCTATTTATTTGTCATCAGAAGAGCATGTAACTGTTTTCCCTTGCAAAAGAACTGATTATGTATCCATAGAGCATCTCCTCTGGCCCCAGTTAGAGGCTGAAGCCTATGTGACAATGTGTTTTGTGAGTGAAGGCTTGTTAATTGAGCATGTAAATGTGTAATTGTCTGTGCAATTATTCAATTGACGGTTTTTTATTCTGCATACAAATATGGGAGCACAGACATGCAGCTGAGCAAATTTTCCAAGATCAGATGCTTAAATAAGTATGTGCATTGAGCAAGCAGATGTGAACACCCTTCAAAGATCAATCCAGTTGTGGCCACCTCCTCTTTACTTTCAGTACATGGATATGCTAATCTGAATATTTTTGTCCAAGTTTCTATGTTACTTCAGTCCTTTTCCCTACCAAATGTGTTTCACTGGTGTGGGAAAGGGCACTTCCCATAGAAATTGTTCAGAGGTTGCTGTTAATGTATGTGCTGGCTCTTAGTGAAGTGGTACCTTGTGCTTACAGTGGTTGGTATTGTAATACCTTAAAAATGGTTCTATTCCATATGAAATATTAATTTGAAATGTGGGGGTTTTTAAAGGAAAGCCTACTTTAGTAGTGGGAGTTGTTGGCAGTAGCAGTCAGTGCAACTTCTGAGAAGCAAAAAAGGATGTTAAATTTGCAAATAGCAGTGCACTTGCAGGTTTGGTTTTTTTGTACTCAGTGGTTTCTCTGCTTGGAAGCTGCTGATTTGCAAAGAATGGGTGATCTGGCAGTTTTGTCCTGGCAATTTTTGTCTGTTGCAGTGAATAAGACCCCAAACACCTGTTTGAGGTCTGCAGTATTCATTTACTGTGAAACAAAACACAGTAATGCTGCTTTCCTTTATAATGTGTCCTTTTTTTATATGGAATTGAACACTGCCTTCAGTCTTTTCTGCAGTGGTTTGAGATTAGATGTATAGGAAGGTAGTTTCAATAACACAAAAAGTTCCTGGATAGTGATAGGGCTGTGCCATGTATGTGATTGACAACTTCATCCAGCTAAGGGTAGTCTGTTCTTATTGACGGACCCACAGAATGTGTTGGGTTTGGGTTGGAAGGCGCCTTTAAAGATCATCCAGTCCAACCCTCCTACCATGGGGACCTTCCACCAGAGCAGGATGCTCAAAGCTCCATCCAAGTGGCCTTGGACACTTTAGTGAGGTTTTGCCTCCCAGGCTCATGGTGATGTCGTAAATAATGCTTTGGTCAGGGGTGGGAATGGTGTCAGGGTTGGGAGTGGCATTTTAACCTGAGTGACAACCCCTGCCCTTATGGTCCTGTCTCTGTATTTCCCTGCAGATGTCGCTCCTATGAGGATTGCTGTGGTTCAAGATGCTGTGTAAGAGCTCTCTCTATCCAGCGACTATGGTATTTTTGGTAAGTCAGGGCATTTGGGAATGTTTGTTTGTCCTCTTCTTGTCTTGTTTGTTGGACTTAAATCAGGGTATTGCCAGCCCTAGTATTTTCAAGTACAGTAGGTACAAGTATGCAGTAAGGGGGATGTGTACATATAAATGCAATGATTTTGGGTTTTTTGTTACAAAATTCTCCCCATGTAGTGAGAAAACACTGAAAAAGGTTACTCATGTCAGGTTGACCTTTCCTTCCTCTGCATCCTGCGGGTTTGTACAGGCAGTGGTCCCACTTTTATCTAGAATTGTTGAATTCTTTATGCCTGTCCCAGCTACCATCAAGCAGCAGCATTCATTCCTTTTTGATGTGCACTCAGTTTTAAAAGAGGATTGTATGGGGAGGATTGTGCTTTTAGGCAGGGTTTAATATATTCTTGCCAGCTGAACTGAGGCTTCAATTAAAAAGGAAGAGAAAGTACATTTATGACTATGAGGATTTCAGTGGAGATGACAGCAAGGGAAAAGAAGGCAGGAAGATTTGAGCTTGTGAAACCAGCAGCTCAGTAATCTGGATAAAGCTTAAAGTAATCACTGTTATATGCATAATGAAAAAATAAGGTAAATGCCTTTTGGAGTGGAATTTAAGAAAGCACCTGAATAAACCCTTCTCATTTTAGTAGAGAGAAATACTCTCCTAGAAAACCTGATTTCAGGCATTTTTATCTAGAATTTGAGGTCTGATTTAAAAAATTAAAGGCTTAAAATTTGAAACAAATAAGCACTGAGAAACAGAAGCCTGATATATACTATAATACAGAGATTTCCCAAAGCTGACTGTGGGATTTCAGTGTACAATCCGTACTGATATAAGTGAAGAGCTCTCTATCTCAATCCCTGGGGTGACGTCGTAAATCTCTCTTTTTCTGTTCAGAACAAATCCTTTGCAGGAGTACTGCCAAAGAGGAATGTATTAATATTGGCTCAGGGAAACAAGACCTCCTTCTGCTCTCATTGCTGATGTAGAAACAAGACTAGGGTTTGACCCTCTGCATGGAATTAGTCCTGCTGCCATGCTGTGCCACACTCTTCCTCTCAGGCATCTGGGAATTCTGCAGAGGAGATGAGCATGGGCTCTAGGCTGGCCTCTGGCCAGCTTCCTTCTCTTCCAGAAAAGCACAGTTGTCATTGTCTTCCAGTAAAGGGCCATGAAGAGAGAAGGCAATTACAGACAGAAGAACCATTTGTGTTTACAAGAACTTGCATGAGTCACTAACATGTCTGATAACTGGTCAAGAAAACACAGTGAAAGCCACTGTCTAAAGAACAAAATCTCTTGTGCCCTTGCTGCATGTTGCTGCTTCCACAGCACCAGGGCAAGGGAATCATGAGGACAGTTTAGTTCAGTCAGAAAAGTAGCTGAGAGGAGGAGAACAGAAGCAAAATGATGTCCTTTTCCTTCAGACTGTAATGACCCATCTAGGAAGTACAAAGCAAAGCTTGTCATTGTCAGTGCTGAATGCTTCAGTCTTCTTAAATGCCAGCTACCATATTCCCCACAGGAGACAAAATTACAGTGTTGGGTAATTTAAGGACATATAAGAATCTTCTTTTAATGGCAACTGCAGAACAGTATTCCTCTGTCTCCCACAAACCTCCTGACCAGCCTAGATGCTGTAAGCCTGAGGCCTGCATCCAAGATGCTCAGTTTACACTGTACTGACCTGGAATTTCAGTTCAGCATCCTTCTGGCAAAGGTCGGGTATGAACTTGAACTTTTGAAAAGTTATGGGATGTTTTATTTTCAGATTTGTACTTTACATGCCAGAAAATGTTGGCAATAGCACTAATCATGAAAGATGTCCATAAGTGCCCCAGGAGTGCTGTCTCAAATGACAGACCTGCTCTCAAGCGACAACCCATTTAGGAAACCCTGATAAAAGTCACGGGCTGATGTTGAGTGTTCTCAGTGAACAGGCTGGGTTTGAGAGCTGCCTGGATGCAGCTGGGGTTTGACTTCCCCCTTCTCTTTCCCTAGGTTCCTCTTGATGATGGGAGTTTTGTTCTGTTGCGGAGCTGGTTTCTTCATCCGAAGACGGATGTACCCTCCTCCATTAGTAGAAGAACCTACTTTTAACGTGTCTTACACCAGACAACCAGTCAACACTGCATCAGGTCAGAGACTGCTCGTTATGCAAGTGTCACTAATGTCTTATGTTTGCCAAGGTATTTCAGAAAGGGTGGGTTTTGAGCATCTGTTTGTTTGGGTTTTGGAAACAATGGGATGCCAACAGGGGATTGCACTGGATTAAACCACATGGCCACCTCCCACAACGAGTGACATCTTCAGCCTTCCAAATTCAGCTGCACTGCACAGAAGTGGTTTGGAAAGCCAAAGTGCCAGGACTTGCAGTTCCCTTCTGTTTTGGTTCCCAATGCCTTTAATGTCCATCCAGGGAAGGAGGCTAGCAAGCTCCCCTTTGGCAGTGTAGACAGAATGATAGGCATCCAAATTCAAGAGCAACATGAAGAAAGTGTTTAAATACAATTGATAACATCTGGCAGATGTGAAGGAAAGCCTAGCATTCTCTACCACAGTCTGGCTGTCTTGCAAGTCTTTTTTATTTGCCTTTAATGCTTTGTGCTGTAGTTTTTCTGTGGCAAAGTGGTCCTCCTGCCCCTGCCAGTGTGCTTGCTGTCTCTCTGGTCAGTACTGGCTGGGAGCATCAGGAGGACCTGCCCACTGAGGGCTCCCCTGGCGATACTGCTTTCTAAGTCTGTAACTTCTTCCCCTCTGTGAAGTAGTTCCAGCTGGGAGAATCCTGCAAATTACAACTCACACGTCTTATTTTAAATGCAGCTATTTCTAGTTGAAAGACCTTCTACAGTGCTGAGATTTCAGCTGAGTGCACACTCTGGTGCTTTCTTTCTCCCTGCCTCAGCAAGGCCAAACTGAGACAATTTTTACTGCTCTCCACATTGCACAAGCCAGTACTAAAAGTGTGCCAGCAAAAGGACACATGCACACATTGCAGGCATGCCTGGTACACTGGCCTGTGAATCCTGTGAATTTTCTGACACTTTTTTCTTTTTTTTTTAACTGGTGATTTGATTTTGTTTCATACCACCTTGGAAGTGGAAATACAACTGAATATTCTGGAATGAGGAGGAGGAACTCTGAAAATTTGGTGCCTAAAACCTCTCTATCAAAAAATCTCCTTTTGGTCTATTACATCTCAGTGCAATATTGTGGCTGCATCAAAGGCAGCTTCCTTAGAAAAGCATCCTGTGACTCTTGAGTGTTGTGCAGGGCTGCAGCATTTGGGCAATCGCTCCAGTTCCAGCTGTTGCACATCCAGGTGCCTTAGGTAGACTTTGGAAATGCTCCTTCCTGCATCCTTAGGCATGTGCTCAGATTGCATTCCCCTGCCCTCTCTCAGGTCTGAGTGGTTAAAAAGATGTTACAAACTTTATTCCTTGTTTAAATCCTAAGGGGTTTTTTTTAGGGCTTCCATTCTGCATCTGTTTTTCTCCTTGACTGAAGAGAGAGTTTTCAGCTTGGGGGAGGGAGCCAGTCTGACAGAACTAATAGTTTTAAGCCTGAAAAGTTAGTCTTGAGATCACTGTGAACAGGGAGTGTCTTTGGGTGGACTGGTAAACTGGATTGATATTTAGAGCACAGTTTTACTTTTTCATGACACTTCATGGCACTCATTGTGGGCAAATATAAAATATAAAATAAGCACAAGCTCTTTGATGACCTGCTTATGGCACCCTCTTCCAGGCTGTTATTATTATTTAAAAGCTTTGGCCTCTGAGCTAACGCCACCATTTTTATTTTTATTTTTTAGTTTTTCTACTATTCTAGGAATATTCAACAGAAAAAGCAATGAGATTTAGTAATCGACCAAGTTCCCATTTTCCACCAGCTACTCTCTCACGTTTGGTAGCAGTAGCCAATTCACTGTTGAGGTGGAGCCCTTTAAAACATGGCCCATTGCCCATCTCCCTCCTTCCCTGCAGTGACAGAAGCAGCATCTTCTGCTGGGAGTGCTCTTTCCCTGATTGGGAAAATAGATTGAGCACCTCACCCCCAAGAAGCAGTCTGCAGGTCTGGTGGTCTCTCTCCCTTCAGCCCTGGCCTACACAGCCCCAGGTAGGCACTTCAGGTGCTGGCAATGGTTGGGTCCCTTTATAGTCACTTATCAAATGCTTACTGAGCCAATCCCACAAAGACTCAGATGTTGTTTTCTTCTGGGTTTAATGAACTGAAAGATTGGTGTCCACTTACCTCCCCTGTGCCCCAGATTAAACAATACTCCAAAGTTTTAATGAAAACAGTTCTCTTCCTAAAGAACAAGCTGCAGAGAACTATGTCAGCCTCTCCAGTTTCCCCACGAGAGATGGAAATAAGAAATGCAGAGCTGGGCAGGATTTAACTGTCCATTTAATCAAAAATACTTAAGAAAAAGGCTGCAGGAAAGGGTATTAGCCCAAACTTTGGAGAAGTAAAACTGGCTCTCCTGTAGCCTTGAGCTGATACTATAGATGGATGCAGGGTATGGGCTTCTTGTTGCTGCAGCAAAGGAGGGAGGCTGCAGAGCTCACACAGGCAGAAGGAAAAAATACTCTGGTGGTGTGTTAAAAATTATTGTGCTAAGAAGGAAACTGTAGCTGTATTCCTGTTCTGCTTTCCATGCTCTTTCCTCCTAAGTGTTCAAACACAGCTCCTTTGGCAGGCACTCAGGCTCTGGGACAGCTTGTGTCCCTGTTCCTTATCTGACTTAATATTGTAAGGACATGTTTTGAGTTTGGCACGTAGCTCCTTCCTGAATGCTTGAAGTTTGTAGGGATGCTTGGAGTGTCAAGAAGCATGTGGCAATCCTGAGTCCTGGTGTCAACAAGTCAGGGAAAGGAATGATCCCTTAGAAGCTGTGTCATTTTAGGAAACAAGGACTAGAACCAAAAGAAGAAAACCTGTTGGTCAAACATGATTTTTTTTCCCCCAGTCCATCTTTATTTAAATAGACAGAGAGAAAGAGGAGTAAACTGATTTACCCCTTCAGATAGGGACAGTCTGTGAATTCATCTGCAGTAGGTCCTCTTCTCCACCCACTGTGGTATCTGAGCAGGGTACACCACCTCTGTTCCTCGTGACAGCAGTCTCTGCTACTCCTCATGTGTCATAGCCAAGGAATTTTGCATTTATTCATACATTTCCTTTCCTTGTCCCTGCAGGCTCCTGTGTCGTTTCCTAAATTTAATCTGTGCAAAACAATCTTGTCCCATTGTGTTAGTCAGCCATAACTGGCTTGAACTTGGCTTCTTGCTTCTAAGCTGTGTCATGCCCAGAAGGGACATTATCTGTTTGGAATGTGCTCCGGGTCATCGGCACATCCAGCACACCACAAAATGATCTATGGAGTCCTTTTGTAAGGCTTGGCACCAGAGTCAGGGCCACAGTAGAAACTCCTTTGTCCATCTGGGATCCCACACCTCTCCTCTCTGCTGGCTGGTTGGGGTAGTGGTGCCCTTTGTTTCACTAAGTGATTCCCATTGGATGCAAAATTGAAACTTTTGGGGGATATCCGAAGAAGTGAATGAGGTCCTGCAGGCCTGGGGTTTCTCTGGAAGGGAGAACGATAGCTCCACTCTTAAATTTGGAAAGACTTGTCTGAGCGTGCAGAGCACAGCCTGGTGTTGCTGCTGCTGCTACCTTTTCTCTCCTCTCCTTTCTTTCAGGGTCACAACAACCTGGAGTGCCGTATTACACAGATCCAGGAGGACCTGTGATGAATCCCATGGCTATGGCTTTCCACGTCCAGCCCAATTCCCCACAAGGAAACCCGGTTTACCCACCCCCACCTTCCTACTGCAACACGCCACCTCCCCCCTACGAGCAGGTGGTGAAATCCTCCACGTGAGGACTCTCTGGCTCTCTGATCTGACTGTGTTACAAGAAGGTGCAATTGCAAAATTACCAAGATGGGGGGCATATGCCCTTTTGAACATTTGCTAGTTCTCCAAGTCCTCTCTCCCTCCCTTCCCTGCACCTTTCCTCATTAAAGTTACTTGCAAAGGGGTGAGTTTTAAATTTTTTTCTTTTTTTTTTTTAAGTAGAAGTGGATTTTTTTCTTTGTCTTCAAAATGAGAGAAGTTGTCTTTGTAATGCTTTTAATGGAAACCTATATTTAAAACCTGTATGTCTTTCTCTTTATTTATTGTTCATTTTAATCATGGTTTTAATTGCATTGTGTCAGGTTACTGACAGCAGTTCTTCATGCAGTCCCAGAGTGATGTGCATCCTATTAAAGACCCACAGCAGAACTGCCCTCATCCAAGGGAAGTGACAGAGAAAGAGGGTAGAAGTGGCAGGGCAATGCTTTTATCAGAATTTGTGACTCCCATCTTTTTGGTTTATGATTTTCTTGTACAATTTGGTTCTGATGTATACCAGAAAGATGCTGGGATAGAAGTCACTGTGACTGGAGTACCAGCGTTGGTTGAGCCACGGCAGGGGCTCTAAAAAAGAGGGAATTGTTACTTGAAAAGATGCATCTGAACAGTGAAAGACTGGGACTTGAGTATTGCTTGTCCATCACCTGGACTCTGCCTGTGTGGTCCTGCTCCCCTTGTTACACCAGCAGTGAGATTGTATGAAACAGATGACCTGAATGTTGGTAGAGAGAGGGAGGTGTTACAACCTCACAGCTACTTGTGCCTCTTGACAGAACAGTAGGAAATGTAGAAATACATAAGTTTTCTTCCCTAAATTGGAAAATATTTATGGTAAGAAGGATGGAAGCTTAGTTACAGGTTTACTCTGTTGAAGGTAAACTCTGATGGGAGTTTAGTCCCTGAGAAACAGTGGCTTTCAGTCTTACTGCTGCCACAAAGAGTACCAAGTAAAGCTGTCACCTTCAGGTGACATATCTGTAAATCTGCTCTCCTCTCTAGGTTCAGGCAAATAATAACTTTTTGGGACAGGTGCTCAACAGCACTACTTGACTAGTGCTGGTTTGACACACAGATGGGTTGTAAACACAGAGCCCCTTCAGGTATCAGGGTTCTTACACCCATCTATGTCTAGCAAAACTGTGAGGCTGCCCTGGAACGTGGCTATGTATTAATGGGACCTTCTCCCTTTGTATCCAGAGTCACATCACTGAGGAGAGACAAAAAAGAAGATGCCATTGCCTCCTGCTGCTGAAGGACCTGCAAAATCAGGGTTAGGAGTCCAGTGTGGACCTCTGGGTACCCAGTGAAAGCTTACTCACTGCCAAGACACAGAATGTTCCTGTGTCACTCCAGCCAGGGCACAGAGGTCACTGGGGTGGTTTGGGGTAACCTGAAGACCTGTGTTGCACAGGGAGCCAAAGCTTTATTGTGCTGTTGTTATGTGCCAGTGCCTTGTGAGAATTTGTTTCTGGGTGTCAAGCTGGATTTGCAGAGCACCCCTTTTGTTGAGAATATGAGTGTCTGAACAGAAAAACTTCTAAGGGCCACTGTTCTTAAAATTGCTGGTGGAGTTAGTGGCCACCTGGAGCAGAGGTGGGTTTGCAGAAGCACATTCCTGCATACCTGACTCCAGTGAAATTGTAACAGAGGCTTTCCCTTACTGTGCATCATAATAAGGGACAAAGCAAAGTACTTCTGTGCGTGCAGTCCGGGCTTGGCGGGCTAGCAAGGTAACAAAAAGGTACATTTTATATATGAATACTAGGTCCATCTGCACATTGCAACTGTATATACTTTCTGAATTAGTGTGTACTTGAAGTGTAAAGCTGTGTATGTCACTGAGTATGGTTATGTATACAGAACAATTTTTTAAAAGCAAATCCAACCTTTTTCTGTCAATAGAAATGACAACAGACCTCATGTTAGTAGATAGATGTTGTTAAGTCCTTTTATATTATGAAATGTATCTATGACAGCTGGCATTGTCCTGGACACGCTGAATGGAAGGCTTTGTACATTGAAATTCAACTTCAGGTAAAGTTTTCCTAAAGTCTGGCTAGTTTATTTCCTAGTGTTGATGGATGACACTACCTCTTCCAACACATGGACTTCTTTCTCTGCTAGCAAACCTGCTTGGTGCTTGGTCTTTTCTTGAGAACACAACACCTGTGTGGGCATCCATATGAATCACTTGCAGATTGTTTACTTGCCTTTCCTCTTGTTGCCTCCCACTTCCAACAGGATTTGACTTGGCAGGGGTGATGCCCTAGGAGCTGCCAGCTGCTGCAGCTTTGCTAAGGAGCAATTCCCCATGGTGATTTGGTGTTTTACCTGGTGGGATTTTCTGGGTGCAGCATCCACAAAGTGTGTCTGATGTTCCTGTGAGGAGGCAGTAACCAGGTGTGGGAGGAAACCTTTGTGGTCTCTGCTGCTCCCACCTGTGCCCCTGACAACAATGAGAAGAAGGTCAGTCCTATTCTGCTATAATGAAATCTTCAACTACGCTGTTCTGTAAGAAAAGGCACCACCAGGGACTCTTGGTACACCTTGCCTGTGGCTCTGGTGTGGCCTGTGTTTCATCACTTTGGGGAAAGATAATGTAGTGACCAACTTCTTTTGAGGGTGGGTTCCCCCCCCGCTTTGCTTTAGAGCCCTGTGACAACAAACAGCTGGGACTACATTTCCCAACAAGCTCTTCAGACTATGTGAAGTAGCAAAGGCCATGCTCCTCTTTCTTCCCCACTTAAACCAAAAAAAAACCCAACCCCAAAACCTTCAGAAAGATCAGCTTTATATGCATATGTCCAAGAAGCCACTTTTTGGCACAGAGGTCAGCAAAGAAGCTGTAATACTTTTTCACAGAGCAGAGCCTATTTTAAAAAAAAAAAAAATTTATTTTCCTGATCTAACACTGCAAATTCAGTAGGTGAGAGAAATGGGCTAGGATGTCTTTGGAGGCACTGGGGCTATGGGAGCCCTCCCCTCTGATGGCCCTGTCACCATCTGAGCTGCCTCTGGGCTTTTACAGTTGTTTGTACTACTTGGCAGGGCAAAGACTACAGAGATGCCATGCAGGGGAAGATTCAGCAGAGAACAGTTTCTACAAAGCAACTGTTAGCTAATAAGGCAATTATAGAGGAGAGGTGTGACAGGCAGCCACTGTTCCAAGCTGACATTTGCTGCAAGGCACAGCAGAGAAGGCAGAGGGAACAGTGGCAGGTGAAGCAGCCCCCTGACCCCAGCCCTGCCTTCCTGCACAGATGTGTTATTTTGGCTTTATGCTCTGAGAGAGGTCACAAGGGTAGATGTATCTCTCTCTGTCTCACTCTTTCTCTGCTGCTGCCTAGCCCTATCTTATCTAATAGCTAGTTGGATTTACAGCCCTGCCCTTGCAGATGTCAAGGAGAAGCTGTGGCTTCAAGTCAGGCCCCTACTGCTCCCTGCATACAAATCACAGCTGCCCTGCCTGTGAATCGACGTGAAGCCATTGAGAACAAATGGGAGAAAAGTGAACAATTTCCCAGGAAAGACTGCTGCATAAAACAGCCCCATGGGACAGCACACACATCTCCTCCCACCTCTCTATCCTGTGCTGTTCTGATGGTGCACAGATTTATTGTGCTAGAAAAGCCCCAGTGCATTTATCTAGCTACAGCTGAATTTGTGCAGATTATCTACAGACCAGAAGTAATGCTCTTAATTCAGAAAAGCAGTTTCTCTTGGTAGCAAAGGCAGCCAGGAGTGGCACAAGGGGCTGTGTAAAACAGAAATACTGCCCCTTGCTTGCAGCATGCTTCAAGTTTCCTTCTGATAAAACCTAGCTAGAGGAACACATCAGACTTTCTCAAAGCTGGAAAACAGATGTTAATCAGCTGGACAGAGAAATTTCATACATGTGCTTTAAAAACCAGCTCAGCCCAAGCCAGGCTTTAGATGCAAACTCTCTAACAGGACCTACGTGACCAGAAGGGAAAGCAACACATGCTAAAAATCACCTGGGAGAAGCAGCAGGAAGGGGGCCTGCAGTGCTAGCAAAATGTGAAGGTTACAAAACAAGCTGGTTTTCCCCCTTGCCCACTTTCTGGCATGTGTTTCATCCTGCAGGACTATGAGATGGGGAAGAGGTTCAGCAGTCAAATCAGTGGGACAGCTATCACCACAGTGCTGGGGGAAAGGAAGGAGAACAACAGGGAAGCAAAGAAAAAGGTCACACAAATTACCACCACATAGCTTGATCTTTACTAATAAAGCCAAAGAACAAAACATCAGCATATTTTTTCCTCTTTTTCTGCCCAAAGAGCATCTCCATTTTTAAAACTACTGCTTTTTGCAACAGATGGACTATTATACACGGACAAAGCAAACCAGGGAATATTAAGACATTTTCCACATTTTTTAGTTTTGTATCATTTCAGAAAACAATGCCTTGGTGAAAATTGCATTTTTTCACCTTCACACCATAACCTTTCCTAATGGGCCACCTCAAAACCACAGTGCTGTGACGAACAGAAAGGAGGAGCCACGGGGAAAGTCACATCAGGAGGATGAGGCAGACGCACTGTCAGATGCTTCTCAACTCCACACCTGTCCAGTCTTACTCAATTCCAAGAGGATGCTGCAGAGAAAGACAGTGCCAGGCCCCACCATGGCAGGAGGCTGGCTGTGGTACAGAAAGAGCTGGTCGCTGACTTGCTCATTATACGACAGGTACACTCAAGTATCCTGGAGACCTGCTCAGTATGAAGCTGTTCTGAGTGTGTATATATCTATATATTTTTAAAACTAGTAAGTTTTAATTCTCCCTGGAGCTTCCACCTCCCACAGGAACCATTCCAAGCTCAGTAGCCTAGGCTGACACTCACTGAATGAAAAAACCTGCCTGTTGACCCCATAGTTAAATGGTCCATATAACTCATGCTTGGGATTTGCCAGGAAGGCTGGTGACTGCCAGGCAGTTCCTGTAAACTTGCCATGCTCTTTCCCCATTAACCCTTTCCACATGCTCTGCAGCCACAGCAAAGGGGAAGGAACAAGGGTGGGGATGATGTGAAACAGGATCAGAGCAAATGTCTACCTCCTTTGTTAGCATTTCTGTAAAACTTCACCCTGGGCAAGTTTCCTTCCTGGCTTATTTATGGGCAGGATCAGTGATCCACAGGCTTAAGAAAGAAACACAGAGCTAGCCCTTGGCATGCTTGGCATGGAGGAACATCTCACTGAGATTGCCTCTACTGGTACACTGTGCCTTGCCTCCTGTAATCAGCTCTCCCTGCTCCTCACTGATCCTCCCATTAATAACTCTTCCCATTCCTCACTTTCTGCTGCTCTGCTCCTGTTTGCTTCAGTCCAGCTGCTTGCCAAGCAGCATTCCTCACTCGCCCTCCCTTTCAGGATTTTCCCTCTTCCCTGGCTCTAGAGGTGCAGCTGGGTTTGGTGCCCAACCTCACCCTCTGCCCATGCCAGAGGACGGGAAATGTCCCTCCTGCTGCAGTTTTAATCCTACCTGACAAACCACTGTGTTAAGCTGTTCCTGTATTGACACTGCTGCTGTTGTCCAGCAGAACCAAACATGGAAAAAATTATTAGCATCCCAATGGATTTGGTAACAAACACTGTAAAACATTCAAGGAAATCAACTGTTACAATCCAAAGATTTATGCAGTAACAACAATACATCTCCAAGCCTGACTACAAACACTGGTGCTCAGCAGATGGCCCACAGGTCACACATATCCAAGTGCGTGCCCAAAAGGTCACACTCTGCCATCTGTCACACTTGCACCCAACAGAAGATATCAATTAAAATAAGCACCTGGAAGGACAGAGCACAGGGAGATCTGGGAAGTGGATGATCACAGAGCTAGAGTGACTCAGAGTGTGCTGCACTCACCTCTCTCAAGCAGTAAGTGTACATACTGTGGTGGAACACAAAAGTGTGCTCTGAGTGTTCTTCAGAGAATATTCCACTTCTACCAAACCAAGAGCCTGATATTTCACAACTCCACCACACTGCAGGGGCAAGCAAAGCACTAGCAGCAGTTAAAACTGAGGGCAAAGGGCTGCTTAACAATCTGCAGCCTCCACAAGCTCCTGCACTACTCCATGGGCTAAATGCAAGGGGGCTGAGATGGGAGGGCCCAGAACAAACCATCACCTTCGTTCAGAAGTAACAGTCATCCTGAGTTACCTGCATGAGAAACTTACCCTGACTCCCTCCCTTTCTCACCTGTACACCTGATGCTGCAGGACAGGGTTGCTACAAATCCAGGTACAGGAGAGGAGAAGCACAGTTGGTCCTGGCTCTGGTGCTGGTGGCAGTGGGAGGTCAGTGCGAGTGACTCCACCTGCAGTTCAGGCTCATGCCATGTGAGGGGGCTTTGCAGAAGTGAGGAGATGCACCTCCACCCTGCTACGAGTGCCTAACACACTAATCAGGTGCAGGAACCAAAGGCAGGCTCTCTTTCAGACTTTCAAAAGAAACCTCCCACAACTGCAGCAAAAGACAAGTCAGGTCCCTTCCAACCTGCCAAGTTTCTGGAAGCAGAGGCCTCACACCTCTTCATCAATACAGGCTGATCTCCATCAGCATAAGCTTGTAGGGAATGTCGAGAAAAAGGCAGAAAAACGTGAACATAAAAACATCTGTCACCTCTTTTTAGAGCTGCCAGCTCACCAGTGAAGCTGGGCACTGTCCTGCAGCGAACCCTGGCCCAAGGTGGGACTCTCTGGGTAACCACACTGCAGAAAGCAACACTGCTGCTGAGAGTCATGCACGAAGGTACAGGACAGAGATTCACACAGAGACCAGCTGCTTGCTAACAACAAAAGACTCGAATCAACACACAACACCAAGAAACGTGCAGAGCATGTCAAAGACCCGAAGAAGACAAATACAGCGGAAGAGAGAAAGTTCAACACTTGACTTCTCTTGTCCTACATCTGAAGGTGTCACTTTAACAGAACTGAAATGTGGCTTCTCCTGTTCATGCTCTAATCACTTCATGGTCCTTTGGGGCGGGAGAGGTGAGAAAAGGGGTTTAGCCATCTGTCGGTTCAGCATCGAGTTGGTTCAGTATCAGAGGCACTAAACAGTCTCATCTCTTTTGGCATCAGTTTCCTTTCAAAATGATGTTTTTAGCTGTCCTGTTCCACTTTGTTTTCCCTCCTCTGAGGTCCGAGTTCAAACGCCGGAAACTGGGAAGTCTCCGGTACTGAGATATCTGAGAGGAAGTGAATAGCTCCAGCCATGCCTAAAACATAACAAGGAAGAGATCTTTGTGCATCTTTGACATTAAAGTATCACAGCTGACAGCAAAGGCAACAGCACATGTTTGAACACCTCCCTCACTAGATCTCTTTTTGAACAGGTGAACTTAGGGCCTACAGAAAGGCAAGTTCATCTGTACTTTGTCCAGAAAACCAAATTTGATTTGAAAAGATCAAAGGCAAGAACCAAGATCTCTCTGCTAACATGTTTTCAGGTGAACAACCTCAGTGCTATTTCAAATTAAGAAAAAGTTAATCCTAGTTTGGACTGTCATTCACTATTTTAGCAGCTCTTGCCCATTTTTTCACTGGTTAAAAAACAAAGCCAAAACTTAATTACACTTGTGATGTACAGATTCATTTCTTTGCTATTCCTAAAGAGGTCATCCAGAGCCTGAAGAACTAACACCAGCATCATCCAACAGGACTCTCAGGGTGACACACAAGAGAGGCACCCTACAGCAGAAGATACAAATACAAGCTCACTTTTACAATCAAACTAAAATTCTATTTCATCAATAGTTATGCACATATAAAGGAACTTTCCTGAATTATAACATCTGATGGAAACAAAATAATTAATCCCGTAAGATGCATGTATGTGCAGATTTGGACAACTTCAAGCTCAGTTTTGGCCACAAAAACAAACAAAACACAAAATTAAGACTTTTTTATCTGAAATACGAGACTTCTAGATTTTTCTGAGAAAAAAAACCCCAGACATTAAAAGCTAAAATAAACACTTTATGTCTGCACTGAAGCACAAACCATCCTACTGTTGGCACTACTTAGAATCATAGAATCAACTGGGTTGAAAGAGAGCTCCAAGAGCAAGTCCAACCCTTGATCCAACTCCACTGTGATTACTAGATCAGGGCACTGAGTGCCACATCCAGCCTCATCTTAAAAACTTCACCTTCTCAACAAATTTCAAAGCATTTTTGTATATATAAATATACAAATAAAACATATATGTATATTAGTATGCTGACTTTCCACACCCCACCCCCCTGCCCCAAGTGCATACAAGAGTGCTACCAGGAATAAGCATACTTCTTTTTTTCTCCCTCGAGCATTGAGACAATAAATCTGTATATTTTGGGGGGATGCACATCACTGCTGCTCCCCCGTGGTCACACCCTGGACCGGTTTATTTGCAATGGCCCTGCCCCTCCTGCTGTAATTCCACCTTGCCTGCGGCAGGTGGTGCACGAAGCCTTAAATTCCGCTTGGGATTTAATTCCTTGGCTCTGATTGTCTAAGGATGGGACACGGAATAGAAAACAGCCAGCAGGTGAAAAAAGATACAGGGCTCCAGGAGAGTATATTGGAACATCTCTCGGAACTTGAAAAGCCCCCAAGAGCTCTGCACTTCTTTCCTGCTCGAGGAAATTTGAGCTCAAGCTCGTTTGGGTTTGTATTAAAACTACTTTTTCCTTGGTTTAATATTGCAGCAAAGTCCCAGTTCTGACAGGCTGGCAACTGGTTTGAGACTCCCTACCCACAGCTGCCCCTCTCCCAGTCCCTCTGTGACACCACCTGTGCCAGAACTGCTGCCCAGCCTTCTGTTTGCTTTAAACCAAGTGGCTTCAGCACAGCAGAATTTTATTTGAGGGTAACAGCAGCACTGGTTTTACACTGCAAACTGCTGAAGTTGCAACCAGGAGTGAAAGCTGTGAGAGTGAATGGTTTTCCTTTGCCCTTTCCTTTCAGGCAGGGGTGGTGGTAGGGAGTGGGAGAGGAACCCACCAAAGACTTCCCAACTCCTAAGCATGTGCCAGAAGTGCAAGGTTGCCCCTCTTTCCTGTGATACAAACCCATCTATGACACCATCACTTTACCTTCAAAGAGAGAGTAAGGTCGGTCAGGAATACGACATCCATGTGCACCATACTCCAAACACCACTCAGCAAACTGGGGAAACATTAAAAAAATAGAACTTTATTTAAGATGTTAAGTACAAGCTCAAGTACCTGCACAAAATGGAAAGCAGGGTAAGCGGATACACAACACATAAATCACTGTCTGAGATAAACTTGTCCTATTCCAACCATGACAAGGCTGCAATCGGGTTTTAAAATATGTATTTTAATAGCATGAGTTTCAGTTTCATAACAATGTAATGAGATGGGCTAGACTTCTGCTTTCTGTAAATCAATCCTGTTACAAGTCAATGGAAAATGCTGCAAGAACAGATGCACCCAGTTAAAATTTATGTCATGCTGTATCCGTTTCTTATCTTAGTGCTTAATTTGTCCACATACTCAGGACTCAGGGCTGCTAATTGCATTTTGGTTTTCTTTCGCTTCTGTGCACCAGTTTTAGAGTATTAAATCTCCAGCTGCCCATACTTAGTTTTATTTATTTGTTCTCCTCAAGCCTTATGAAAAATCATTACAATAGTTAGGCAATTATGGTCATCAATATTTTGTTGCAGAAGATGGATTACCATTAAGAAGAGTTAACAGTGTCTTTGTTGTGTTTGATCAACACTGCTGCAGTAGCTACATCAGACACTCATGACTTACAAACCACATCTGGATCAATGTAATAACCACCATCTATTTCTCCTTTATGGCTCCCCAGAGCATAAGAGGCCACAAGTTCCCCTGGCACTTCTGTGCTTGGATGCAAATCACTGCTTATTCAAAATACAGGGCAAAGATCCCTACAAAGCAAAGAACTGAGAGGTCTCTCCCTGCTTCCCCTGCAGTTTGGGCAACCTGCTAGCAAAGAGATGATCCTAACTAGGGGGTGTGGACACCACATACAGTGTGGTGGTAAGCATGATTCCAGAGCACTGGTCTGTTCAGCAGGAGGAAAAGGGGGGCATCTCCCCTTCTTCCCCACCACTCCATTCTGTTTAAATACTTAGTGGGGGATGAATTTTTCCTCTCTTGGGGGTGGTGTGTGCGTGGGTGTGAATGTCTTCAGGAAACCCAGCAAAAAACCCACAAACACAACCATTGTGATCCACACTGGTGTTGAGAACCAATGAAACATTTTTGGGCTCCCTTCAGGTATAAATTTTCAAACTGAGGTTCAATTCTCCCATGTAATCTTAGTTTAAAATTGAGGCCTGAACATGTTTATGTCATTCTTCGAAGTTACAATCAATTCTTGCAACATCCACATCTTATTGCATGCTAGCATTTATTGTTACTTCCAGCCTGGGAACTCCAACAGAACTTTAAAAACTGCACCCTAGGCTCCTGAAGCATAACCATCCTTTCCAAGTTCACACCTTCAGCACAACTCAGATCCAGTAAGACACTGCTTGTCACACAGACTGGGCAATCCCAATCCCAGCAGCATAGGGCTCTGGTGCTCTCTGGAGCCCAGGATGCCACAGCCCCCCTCTCCTCCTGCAGACAGCCCAGCCAGGAGCAGCTCAGCCTCCCTGGAGCCTGTCTGATAATGTGGCAGAAGAGCTCTGAAGATGAAAAGTGTGAAGCACAAACCAGGGGTCTCTTCTCTTCAAGCTCTTGTGGTTCATTTGTGAAACAGTTTAGTGGCTCCCCAGGGGTGAACAGGGATTCCTGACAAAACTCCTTCCCCTGGGCCTCAGATTTCTGGGGTGAAACACCCCTGGGAGGGAAGCCATCTAGTTCTCTCAGTTACATGCCTGTAGGTACTACTGGAACTGCATGTTTGCTTCCCTGCATACTCTGACTCAAAAAGAAAAGATTTCAAGAATGCCAGACAAGCAAATTCCTCTGCCTGTTTCAAGGTTGCCCCTGTAAGGGCCTGACTGGATGCTGGAGATGCCAAACTGCAGGCTGGCTGCAAATATGCTCCCAGACCTATGTTGGGCACCTCCAGCAAAGTCTTTGGCCACTGTGCCACAGCTTTGCTCTCAAATGGATCTCAAGTTTGTAACTGAGTCTCTTCCCTTCTTGGCTTTGAAACAGACATGCTTGCTTTACTCTGGCTTGGTGTGCACGAACATCAGGGGCTCTCTTGGGCCAGAAATGCAGCACCAGGAGAAGCTGCCAATGCTGCCCAGAGTGCAGAAGATGTGCTAGCATGGAGGGTGGCACAGCTGGCAGCTGTGCTGACAAAAATGCCTGCAAGGTGCTGTGGTCAGCAAGTGGGTGACTCCATGTCCACGTGTGACAAAGGCACACATCTGCTGTGGGAGCACTGGGGGTTTATTTCAACCTCTAGGATGCAGGTATTTCTGCAGGTGCCCCCATGGCAGGATGCTTTGATAAATGTGAGACAAGCAGTACCCTTCCTAAGCTCTGCTGACAGCAGAGATGAATACAGCAGTTTTACATATGGCCAGTGTGCACCTACAAGCACCTAAGAAGCAACCCATCAAAATTCAATTTGCAATACTTCTGAAAAAGCCTCTCAGCTAAACAGCTATGTACACATGAAACCTAACGACAGAGAATTCAACTGGAAAAAAAAATCCAACCAAACAAACCAAAGTCTTATGAGGTGAGGAAACACAGGCAGAGAAAGCCTTCTCCTTTGGTAACTGCTTGCATAGCCAGAGCTGATGGCAGAACCTGGACAATTCCAGTGGAAGAATTCTGAGCATGCCTTTCTCTGCAATTTGCATTAATGAAAAAACTCTAAATGAGCAATTTAATAACTGCAATTCAGAGTTCTAAAACCCTGAAGAGGCACTAGTCTGAAAACAAATAATTACAAAAGAACTACGAACAGTATTGCTGGAGGAGCCGAGGACCACAGTGGGTATCTCAATGGGATAATTAGCACCACACAACACCAGCCTGTTATTGTTCAGGCAGGCTAATTTTCACTCTTGCTTCCTTATGATTACATGTTTTGTTCCTCCCCTCTCACAGAACCTTTGTGCATCTCACACTGTGTATGAAGGCACCACACACACCTGAAGCAAAGGGGAGCAAGTGACAGAGCTCTGCTGTGCACCCAAGGGCACAGCCAGTCCCAGGGCCCCACAGCCTCCTCTGATCACAGGTTACCCTTGCAAGGGCATGGGGATGTGAAAGGCAGCAGTGATTTTGCTGGGAAGCTGCAGAGCTCACCTTGCAAGCTCGGTAGAGGTACTTTTTGTCCTGAGTTAGGTTGTAGAGAGACAAGAAGGAGTAGCCATTGCCAGCAGTACCATGGCAGATCCCGTATCCTTTTCTCAACAAACCTCTCTGCCAGATGACATCGCTGCAATCCATAGCATCTTTCAAGTATTTATCCTCTTTAAAAGTCTGTGGAATAAAACCAGAGAATAAACACATAAATTAAGTACTAATGAAAACAAAAGGAAGCTGAGCCTGACAGGTGTGGTGTGGTTGTTTTTCCATATACAATTTATTTTGAATTTTAATAATCCATTCCTCACGACTTGCCTTTCTTTTCTTACTAAGTTGTTTCTCCTTTCCCTGCATGGAAAAAGAAAGAACTTTTCAAGTTTTTGTTTCTGAAATCAGGACCCCAAAGGAAAACTTAAAATACAAGGCCTTTGGTTCTACAACCTGTTATCTGTTTGAAGGGTACATGGTACTTTTTTCATTCCCAAGACAAAATTTGAAAATACACAAATGTAATTCTGCCTCCTCAAAGGAATGTAAAACAGAATAGTGGACATTTGATCTGATCTGAAAGGGCTAAGTCCTGGTCTTCCTGAGTAATTCTTCCTGGTTACTCACTGTCTGCCTTCAAGTCCATGTCAAAAATGCACAAGAATATCTCTTTGCATAGCACAGGGCTCTTTTCTCTGTCACAAGGACAAGTAGGAACACTACCATTGCCTTGATGGGTACTTCTATTAGTATATACTAAAAGCAGTAGTTAGTTTGGGCAAAGGACCAATTTTGCAAAGTTTACTGCAACTGAAGTGCATTTTGGACACAGAGAGCCCACCAGAAAGCAGCAAACAAAAGCAAGTAATTTAGCTGAGCACCACCAGAATCCCACTTTTATAAAGCCATTTTTTTGCTCACCTTGGCCTAAGTCACTCTACAGATCAGCAAAACAAACAAACAAAAGAACGCCAAAACCCCAACAATAAAAACCCCACAACAAAACAAACCTGATGCACTACTGTAGACATAGTCCCTTGGAGATACCATCCCCTACCAAACTGTTTAATAAGGTAACAGAAACAATTAACATTCAAGATTCTTAAATCCATAAGCTTGATAAAGAATCCCTCTCTCTGAACAGGGTTTGCCAGCTACCTAACTGTAAATTTCATTTCAAATGAAGTCTGCAGTGTTAAGCCAATCTCCTACCACAGTCCAAAGGAAAACCAACTGTGACTGCTGCTACATGCAGCAATGCAGTAAGAGATTTACAGCTCACATTTCAGGTAGCAGCATGAGTAATTATTCCATAAAGCAAACCTCCTTTTCATCAGCCCACCCAGAGGCTGACCAGGGAATCTGTCAAGGAGGGCTGTCAAAAGCAAGAATCAATTTGCATAAATTTAATTAAATGGCATATTTTCAAATGTCATGCAAATCAGAAGCACACAACACAAGAGAGGTAGCAAACCTAGTTAAGAATGTAGAAGGCCAAACAGTAGACTTGTGATAGCTCAGCAGTTGTATTTATGCCCTAGAAGGGGCCAGGGATCTTTTGCTCTGCCATTAAGTTTTCAAGAGCTATATCTTAATAATGAAGCAATTTATGGAAGACATTCTTTGGCAAGGCACATGAACCTACACTTTTGAAAACCAACATAATTTTAAAACCTCTTGGGATGAAGATTCAAAGAATTTAGGTCAATGTTCTCACACCCAGGACTCTGATGCCAAATTGTTTAAATACATGGCCCTTTTCCAAGAAAGCCTAAAGTCTAATAACCACTATAGTGCCCTGAGAAGCAATCTTACCTGCTTATTTTCTCTTTGCAAACATACCAATATAAGTATTTTGAGATTTTTTAGGTGACTCACCCAAGGTTCTAGTTCAAATGACTAGATCTAAAGAGAGATTAAAGTCTTACAATCTAACAGGCCCACATACAGGTGTCTCCATATATCTGTATTTTAGAACATGGTGCTAATTACACCCAGGTCGTGGGTTTGACCCCTGTACATGCCATTCACTCAAGAGTTGGGGCTCAATGATCCTTGTGGACCCTCCCTTCCACCTGAGGAACCTCTGAACGGAAGGATTCACCTTATAAGCCTGCATGAGCATGTGGATGACCCCAGGGGCACCGTGGCACCAGTGCACCAGCCTGTCAGTCTCGTTGCTCAGCGATGATGGGTAGTTCCCAGATCGGAATCTTTTATGGCGCACGTAGTCAATGCTTGGCTTCACCAGCTCTGCCAGGGTCTCCTGGTCCACATTTGCAACTGGCTGAAGAAAACATGAAAAAAAAAAGTCATCACCAAACCCATAAGCAGAAGTAGTAACAAGTTGTGTATCAACACTTTATTCCACAATCTCTTTTCAAGTACCCTTGTGCCCTTGATCCAAATACTGTGAATCACTTCATACAGATTTAATTAATGTCTGCTTAACATATCCCTGTGAAGAGCATTTTTATAGTTACTGCAGAGACAAAGAAATTGGGGCACCAAGTTATTACCTGTCTTACTGGAGGTGACACAGAAAGACTATGGAAGAACTGAGAACAGAATATGGATTTCAAGATACCCTTAAACAGGGAGAACACTTACAAGAGAAAGATGGGTTTTATAGCTATGGTGCTCATAACACACACTTGAAACATAGCAGGTTATGCATTTTTGTCTTAAAAATAACTATTTCCCAACAAATGAAGAAGAGTGTATATAGCAGCATATAAACTCCCTGAAGCTATGAGCTATATATCTGCATTTCCAATTTCAGAAGCAATAGCTACCTCACCAGGTACCTAAGCATCTCTGTACCACAAACTCATCCTTTAACTGCTCTTCTCAATTTCCTTTCTAGTTTCTTTATTTAATTTACATCCTTGCCAAATGGAAAATATATCCATCAACATGCATGCTCCTTGTATCTTAAAGGTTTAGAAGCAAAGTAACTGCAGTTGTTCTCTGTTGGTGTTCCTTCCACTACCAGCCCATTTTACAGCATTTTAATAGCAGAACTCTCTATTTTTACGTGATTTCTGGAATTGCTGCAAACTGTGGGAACAACCACAGACCCTGAAGCCTACAGGAGCCTAATAAATGAGCATATTTTTTTAAATAACTTGTCTTTATTGCTGATTCAATGTCATACAATGTCACTATTTCCCACCAGCCCTAGCCCTTTTGCATTCAACAGGTGAACACACTCCTACAATTGAAAGTCTGACAGCCAAAGGAAGGAAAACTGTCAATAGCTGTATTTTGAGTAATCTGAAGAAATCAAAAGCCTCTGTTTCACCTCAGCCAGGAAACCTTTGCCAGTCTTCCATCTCCCCTCAAGCACATACTCCATGTCTGCACTTTTCTGAATGCAGCAGAAACTTTCATACCACTCATTGTCAGAAGTACACCTGAATACAGATCAGCTTGTCATGAAGAACACCCCAAACCTGCCCAGCCCTCACTCACATACTGACCTGTGAGGTTGGCAGGCTTGGCAGGAAGGTTTGTTTTGGGGTTGTTCATTTCACACTGCACTCCTGAAGCAGAAGGCAAAGTGGATGGGCATCAGCAATAAATGCCTTCAGTCTTGAGCTATGTGAGGCAAGCCCAGCCCAGCCATCCTTGGGAGGTAAATCCAAGAACAACAGAGCTCTTTACAAACCTCCTTTCCTTGTGCTTCCAAAAAGATTTCCAAAGTGACTTCCTGAGCTGCTGAGGTTCCCAGTGTTTACTCAGACAGCCAAAAAAGTAACCTACAGGTATGTGTCCTGACTGTCTGGCCAAGAGCAATGACAGGCAAACAGACACTTCTGCTTCAGGGGTTAGTGAAAGGGACTTGGGAGTAGAGACTCCCCAGCCAGCACTTCAGAATTCCTCTCTACCTCCTCAATGAGTTATTTAACATGGATAAGCTCTTATTCTTCCAGTGATCTTCCATAACTCCAGCAATACCTGTTTCCTCATATAGATGGTGCACAGAAATTACAATCACTGGCCTTTACATCTCAGGTCATATGTTAAACACCCTTTTTTGTTATCAAATAACCATTCAACAAACAATCTCCTGAATTCTTTGCTGAAAATATAGCAAAACTCTCCTCATTTGGTGTGGGAGGGATGGGGAAAGAATGGAACTCTGATATGCCATCTTCTTCTGCAGTGGATGACTCAACTTTGCATGACTCACAATATTTAATGTACAGTGGAAAGATGGTAATCTAATGCTGCATAAACAATGGCCTTCTGGTAATTCTTAAAAGCAGCAATTACATGTAAAGGAAAAATAGTTATGATTTTAACATGTAGACACAGTACCTTCTGCTCAAATCAAAAAGGAACTGTGCAATTATTTCTGCTATCAGCTTTGAACAGCAAACGAAGGATGGAGCCTTTAAAGAGGCTCCTTTAAAGGACTGGATGTTTCTCAGAAAATCTAGCAGAGCCAGAGAAGGAAAAATGGAAGGCAGAAAGATGAGGGAGTCAGAAGGGGGTGGACAGCCTTGCTGAAAAAAGTGTAAGAAAGGTAAGAGCAGAGTAAATCAGAGCAGCCTGAGGCCCCAGTGGGATGGTCACTGCAGAGAATGCCTGCAGGGAGGTTTAAGACATGCCCCCAGGTAGCAAAGCAGTAGCTACTTCCATAACAAAGTCAGCTGCTTTAACAGGAACGACTGGTGCAACTGGTGCGAGCTAATCTGAAACAGATGGGGAGAAGTCACAGCATGTTTTCCAAGTGAGGAATGTTTGGGTTCCAAATACCAGCTCAGTTGCTTCTGCACTGAACATTCATACACAGCCTCAGGCTCCGAGGATGTGGAGTCCTTCCACTTACCTGAGGGGAAAGTCATTCTGCATGAGCTGGTAAGGAAATGGACATTTAGAAAGATGCACAGACTGGCAGCACCTTTAAAAACCAGGAATGGGTGCTGTACAAATTTTGCAGCTCTATGGCCATCTTCTATAATGAATCTTAAGGCTCTTTTTCCAGATCACAGAACAGAAACAAGATATACAGGTCTGTTTTGAGAAATATCCTAATCCTACTGGAGAATCTCAGAGCAGGGGAGAATTGATTTATTTGAGTGTGAGAAAGAGGAGATAACAGAAGAGAGGAATCTCACTCAGGACCACAGGAAGAGAAGAGCAGGGATCATATATACACTAAGGAACATCAGACAAATTGTGTGAGAAATAGGGGGCATAAGAAAGAAGAAAAACATCTAAATAATAAAAGCATTCTGAAAACTAATGTGTGATTAAGGATAGTCTTCCAAAAGCATCAATACAGTGGGGAAAAAAACAAATCACTAGAGAAGAGAGGAAGGGCGCAGAAGACAGGAGGCACCACTGGTGCACTCATTTAAAAATAGCAAAAAACTGAAGAGTGATGGATGGTAAATGAATATTTAGGTGGTCTAATGCAGGCAGCAGAAGAAGTAATTATGAAGACGAGAGAAAGCACCTCACTGTCTCCACTGAGAACAAGAAACCAGACTCTGGAAAGCTGGTGCTCTGAAGCACAACTCCAGAATTAATTCACTCTAATGTGTGGACACACTAGTGACAGTTTTCTTCTGCTAGCAAAGCCTGAGGTGGCATCTCTGCACGGTTCTGTGCTGCAGTCTAATTCCAAACTGTGAGACCCTGACCCAGCACAACACTGCACGTGCTGCAGGTAAGATCCTCTGACGCAAAACAAGCAATCACTGCTGTTTCACCATGGCCCACAGAAGCTGCTCTTACCTGCATGAGCATGTAATAGATGCCAGCCACGCCGTGGGCTGCTCCAACATACTGCTTCCTGTGCCACTGGTACAGCAGAGGACAGCGCTCTGTTTTCCGCTCCTCCTTCGAGAAGTTTTTCCCCGATTCAATAATTGCATCTATCACCTGAGAAAAAGAACACACCCTTGTCTATCAGGCTCACTTCATTTGCTTCAGAGGGGTTTGCTTTGGCATGACTAAAACCACAGTAAAGAATAAACAACAATAAACAGTGTTAGGACAACAATATCCAGTTCATTTGGATTTGAGTGTTGAGTTAGAAATGGTATTTTTGCTTAATGATGGAACCACTTATATTTTTAAGAGTAGAAATTCAATATATAAATATCTCAAATCACTTTTTTCCAGGCCTGCCTTCTCTGGTTCTGGTATGTCCAAAACAGTCATGCACATTCCCCAGACTGAATTCTCCTTCTTTTTACCTAAACACTTCCACACTTTTGTCTTAAGGTTTTTTGTAACAATGTCTCATCCTCAAATTCTCCCAAACTACTTCCATATTAGACCTATTTCTGTGACTGGACATGGATCCACCCACAGTGGCCTGTCTCAGTCCCAACTGGGCAGCAGGGAAAGAGGGGAGGAACTGGAGGGACAGATGAGATTGGGTTCCCAGTTCTAGGTCCCTCTTCCCTCCAGCACTCCTCTCTTAATCCCTTGAATTATGCAAGGAAGTGATCCCAGTTCAATCTCACCGATGCTGGGATGCTGGAGAGAGAAAATTATCTTACCTCTTTAATTACAGACTGTGGGACAGTGTCTGGACCAATTTCAGTATTCAGGTACAGCAAGGCATACAGGTAGCCTGCTCTGCCATAGAGCAGCTCATCTGGAAGTTCAGCATCTGTGCTTACAACTGTCCTTTGGAGTTGCAGCAACCTGCATCAGACAAGGGAGGTGGAGAGAGAATCCTCTGTAGAGATCAGACTGGACCATGCATTGTACAAGCCATCAATCAGACCAGAAGCAGGATGAGTGGTGAAGCCACAGCACTGCCCTTCAGCCATCCCCAGGTTCACACACAGGAGCTCTGCATGTCCCCCATCCCTGAGACAGAGAACTCTGACCCAGGGCCAGGCCAGTATTGGTACAACTGTTAGGTTTTTGTGCATCTTGATAAGAAACACTTATGAGTGCAGGGTAGGAGCTGGAGAGCTACTCCAACAAAGAGAGAAACCTCCTGGAGCTTCTGGGAATTTCACCGAAGTGAGGAACCCTTCACTGTGAATGTGTAAGAGGGGAAAAACCAAACAGAAAAATACCCAATACCACCATTCAGCACTCCCTCTCCCGAGGCAACACATTGTCACAAATATTTAGCACCTGTTTTGAAAAGGACACTGCACATGTACAAATGTTTTGCTTGCCTTTAGCAATGAAAAAAACAAAAAACCCTTGGGCTGGGCACCACAACTCTGATTTTCTCTAAAGAGACTCTGCTAACACTCCACTGGTCTGCATTAGCTTTGAGGTGGATCAGAGATCTGTTTTCCTGCCCACTCCCTCCTGTCTCTTCCTATCTTTTCTGATTAAATTGGTAGTTAGACGAAACCACAGCAGTGATCACATTTTAAACTGTGGGAGGGGGAAAGATAATCTAGATTAAGTCCAAATTCAATTCCCAGATTCCCCCAGCCACTATTTCTTGGCAGACATGTTAGTATTAATGTCATGCCAGAGCAAAACCACTGACCTCAATTGTGCCTTGATGCTGTCCCTGCTTAATATCACTCACGAAAAAAGAGTTTTATATTATCATTCCTTTCTTGGAACTATGCTTTGGACTTAGAATTAAGTTATGCTCTTCTAAACTGTCCACTGTTAAATTTTATTGTTGAAATGATACAACTGGGCAGCTACAAGGTTGAAAAGTTAAAAGTGAAATCATAGATTGCATTTTGACATCTATAATGCACCACTTAGCTGCTGTCATATTTGTAAACAAAAAGGAATAAAACAAACAAGCAATCAAATTAAACTCCTTTTCACTACTCCTCCTAGAAATTACTTTCTAAAGAGAGGCAAGAGTAAAAGATTTATTGCTAATCTCATTTTGCTCTACTCATCCTTCATGCCTCACAACAAGACTGCTTTCCAAGCCGCATCCAAAATGACGTGCTCAACTTTACTGCCAGTTCTAAAAGCAAAAAAAACCCAAACCTAACACTCCTTTCAAAACTGAAATATTCATTCAGGAACAGCAGCAGAGATTAATCATGGCAGGAGTCTAGATTAGAAAGAGACCAATTATAATTTCCAATATATTATATTTCCAAATATAAACCAGAATGGAGATGAGGACATAAGCCTAGCCACCAATTCTGTCAGCATAAGGTATGCTGCTGGCCAGCTAGGTGGATTGCTGGTGCCCAGTGTAAACACCATAGGGTTCCAGTGCTCCCAGCCCTTGCTGGGACAGCAATCAGCTCCCTATCAGCTCAGTTCCCTAATGAAGTGCCATCTAAATGGGATTTCTCCAAACATTTGTTACATTTAGGTTACTTTGAAGAGCAGCTGGAACTTTTTCAGGCTACCCTTCACAGGCTCTGACCCAATTAAAGCCGTTGCCTGTATAAATTTGCTCTTGCAAATACTTCCTCTTTGTTTTATTAAATCTTCATTCCTATCAATTTGATGTACCACGTTTCTGCCTGGTTGGTTCCAGACCCTGCTGTGTACATGTTTTGTAAGGAATCTACAATTAAGGCTCACCCTTCACAGGAAGCATCACATACTGCACGAGCACTACATACTGCTGATGACAAGCATGTGGCTTTTGCTAAATGTCACTTCAATGTGACAAAATGAAAACGCGCATGCACTACAGATATGCCCAGGACATACTGACAGTGACAGAGGACTCAAGATAACCCACTAAACACGAATCAAGTGTAAGCCAGCCTTCACAAAGATAAAGCCTATTTTGTATTCTTCTCCTGAAAAAGTATCAGGGGAGGAAGTGCCTTCATTTTTTAATCCTGTTCCCTAAAACTCCACTGCCAAAGGTTACTGAGCTGATGCACTCTACAAATGAAGGGCATGGCTTTTGCCACCAGCAGCACTTACTTGGCAACACACTCTTTAGATTCACTGCTGTTTTTCAGCTTGTGGTAAACCACAGCACCCACAGCCAGTGGCCCAGCATCCCCACAGAGGAAAGTGACTCTTCTGCCGTTCAGGTTGCGAAGGACTCTCTTCACATAATCCAGAGACCGCTGCAAGTGGCTCTGGTTTTTCGTGACACGGTACAGTTGCAGATACAGGAGGGCAATGCCTGAAACAGCCACAGGAAAAAGAGAGAGTGTCACTCACTTCTCCTTCTAATTATATCATATTCCCCTCTTTGGTGCCTCTGAGCCAGTTACTGAAACGTGAACAGCCTATTTGGGCCATAAAAGCATGTCAGTCAAGGGTCATAGCTTATGCAATGTTAAGGCACCAGGCCACCTTATTTTGATTAAATTTTGATTTGGATTGTGGCAAAACAAAAAATTATCAGACTGGAACCCAATGGTAGACTCACAATTTGCAGAAAAAATGATACAATTCATTACACAGGCTTCAATGTTTGCAAAGAAATCACTATAAGACTCAAAAACCTGAGCTAGCAAGCATGTGTATGACCCAGTACACTAATTTTACAATACTCATCTATTATATGCAAGAAGTGACTTATTTCCCACTTCATTTGTAAAAGGATCTTTCAAGGAGTTTTTGGATTCAACTTGCCAAGTTCTTTACAACCCTTAGAAGTATTTCACAACAAGACTACAAGCTTGAACAAGGGCTCGGAGAATGCCAGGGGGTACTATCAAGGTTCACTTCATTAAACTCATCAAATTCATCCAAAACTTCCCTTAAAATGGCTCCTCCAAGAGGTCTGGCACACCCAGAGTATTTGTATAAGCAAGGTGGACTCCTATACAGATCCTATATGATTGCTATGTGCCAACAGCATGTGTTCCAAGATTTGAAAGGTGTTTCACAAAGTACAAGCCAATGCTCAGGGCTGCACTGACATTAAGATTTGTCTAAACTTGATTGTTTATGGCACTGCTTTTACATTATGACTTGCACACTAGCAAAATGCTGCAAGGAGCAAGTTCAGGAGAAAGTATTTTCACTGAGTATTTTTAAAGCCAGATCATTTATACATTTTTATTCACAACTATATCCACAGGAGCCTTGAAACAAGTTCACAGCTTGGAACAGACGTAGATGGTGATCCTTCTACAGGATGGAAAAACCCCACTCTCATGAGCTGACATTACTTGTTCATCTATATTCTTTTTCCAGCTAATGATGGCTGTGTTACTTTTACCTTATGACTCACTTTCAGCATGCTCTGCTTCACCAGCCATGATTTCAGCTGTCACTCACGGTGTCAGAACACAGCTCCCTGGGAGCCATTCTGTACTGTCAGGGTGAGAAAGCCCACCAATGGAGATCTGCACACACTCAGCAGCCACTCCACTTTCAGACCTTGAAACACAGCTACCTTTTAAGCCTGGGTTGTCTAAAACTTCCCCACCCATCCACCCACGGCACCATCTGTACTGAAACATCACGGAGAAAGCAAGGAAATTTTACACTTTCATTGCCAGAATTAGGCCTAAAGATGGGCAAAGGCTGGAGACCTTTTCCAAGCTGCTCCCCCTCACCACATAAAAATAAAAGAATAGATCTCCTCAGGGCACATTTCAAACACACTGTGCTACAAGCATAAGTATGCCTGAAGCGTGAGCGAGGAGAGCAGAAATAGAATATGCCATTCATTCCAGCAAAGTCACACGTAAGAAGCCTAAATGGAAAAGCGTCTTGGCAACCTGAAGAAGAGTGGCCACATCAGACTTGACAACTGTAGGCTCTCCTTAAAGGAGCAGTGTTCTGCTTCCAGCTGGGATATAGTTCATTTTCTTCTTAGTGGCTGGTACAGTGCTGTGTTTTGGATTGAGTATGAGAATAACATTGATAACACGCTGATATTTTAGCTGCTGCTGAGCAGTGCTTCCCCTACGTCAAGGATTTTTACTTTCCTCATGCTCTGCTAGGAAGCATGTGAACAAGAAGCCAGGAGGGAGTGTGACCAGGACAGCTGACCTGAACAAGCCAAAGGGATATTCCATGCCACAGAACCAGGAGGAATTGGCTGGAAGCCACCAGTCACTGCCCAGGCACAGACTGGGCACTGGGGAGCAGGTGGTGAGCAATGGCATTGTGCATCACTCCTTTCCCTTGGGTTTACTCCTCTCTCTCCCCCTTCTTTTCTCTTCCACTCCTTTCTATTACAATTATTATTATTATTATTATTGTTGGGTTTATTATTATTATTATTACTAAATTTTACTTTATTTCAGTGATTAAACTGTTCTCCCTTCAGCCCATGAGTTGTTAGGGTTTTTTTGCCAATTCTCCTTCCTCTCCCACTGTGGGAGGGTAGGAGGGACAGGGTATCAGCTGTGTGATAAGTAGTTACCAGCTGGGGCTAAATCACAGCAATGAGAAGGGCTCATTCACATCTGGACAGCATTGGTGATGCAGTGCTGAATGATCAGTGGTCCCCAGCAATAACCAGCACCTGCATATGCCTATTTATCTTCATGATCTCAATCTTGCAACCCCACCTCTACACTCCCCTTCCTCACATGTTCATTTTACCATTTTTGTAGGGACAGAACAAGCACAGCCAAACTACCCATATTGCAAATTTTAAGACTCCAGGCTCCTGGACACAGAATATATTGCCCCCACCTACTCCCAGTGATTAGAAGATGCTGCTGCCATCAGAAAACTGCTAAATAATTGTCACTTGAACAGAAAAAGGTGACAAATAACTAATTTTAAAAAAAAAAACAAAACACACCAAACTTAAAGAAACAAGAGGTAAGCTGAAAGAAACAGAAAACTCTCTCCTGTAGCAAGACAAAGATCTCCATATACAAAAGTCAATTATGACTCTGTACTTTTGTCTGTTGAAGTGGAAGTCATTCATTCCCGACAGTGTGACCAAGGGTCCAGAGTTAAACAAAAACCCAACTCACACAAATGCTTCTATCACAGTACTTCTGCTACTCCTGTGAGAGTATTAGAAACTCCTCCTGTGAGTAAACCCAATTACATCATTTAACAAACACCCTTCATTCAAATTCCAGCTTTCTCACCAGTCCAGCCAGTATAGGCAGAGCAGTCATGTGGATCTGCTGTCTTCAGCCCTTCCTCCATTTGTTGCAGAAGGTCTTTGATTTTTGCCTGGATCTGTTTCGAAAACCGAGCATTGACCTGAAAACAGGAGACAAGGAATGAGTGGACAAAGAGAGAATTAAAGAATGCAAACTGTCAGCTCCATTTTCTTGTCTGAGGAAAAAAACTAAACAAAACCAAACCCAAGGAAAGAAAAAAGAATTAGGGAATAAACACCACATCCAGCAATCAGCAACATCAAGGTGGTTCACCTTAGGTGTGTCCCACGTAAATGCATTCTGATTACACATTTAACTTACTAGTATCTACACTGGACAAAAATTATCTGGGGATGCCTTAAAAGTCACACAAAGAGAAGCTATAACCACTGTGACAGCATGTAATTCTGTACTGCCTCATCTCAAGCTCTCAACGCAGCAACGAAAGCTTCTTTGAACTGAAAGGTGAACAGAAGCAAGCAGAAGACAACCTTCTGCTGCCACTCCATGGGACACTGCTCCATTCAGCTACCCAGACCACACTACAGACAAATACAGCACAAGCCCTTTACACAAGAACCTGTTGCAGGCTCTTGCTCTCATCACAGGGTCCCTGCTCATCCTTTGTACACTGCAGAGCAGGAAATAATTAAAGGAAAATAAATGCTCATACCAAAGACAATCAAGTCAAAGTCAAGCAGTTATTTTTAATTATGTGCTCAATTACATCATCTATGATATAGACACATTTTCTTCTTAAATACAACATTTTCTGACGTCACAGTTTGTGATTGTCACACAGAAGCCAAGTCTCCTAAAAGTCCTTCTTCCTACTTCTTGCTCTCTTCTCTATCCAACACAATATTGGGATTGACATGCTTTGTCATGAGGGGGTTGTTAAATGCAGAGATGTATTAAAGAACAACTACCCAAAAGAAAGAGCCAGACACAGTCAGGATGAGTCAAAGTAGCTCAGCACCTTCAGCTCACGAAAGAAGGTGAAGAAGCAACTCTTGGATTTTACACACTGCTTGCTTTTACTTTTGACCAAGAAAAGTTTATGTAGATGATATATATGAAATATAACTGAGGATACTTTACTCTTGCCAACATTTCTCTCTCATTATGCATACTTTATGGGAAGATACCTTAGTGATTACTCCATTAAACCTATGGAAGATGGAAATAGTTAATTAACTTGAATCTACTGTCCTATTAATTTCCATGAGAAAGAGTATTCATGAAGTCCCTTCACAGGACAATTCTATGTTTCATGGGGACACCAGGAACAGTGATCAAACCTGTTTGGGAGTTTTGTGAGTTAGGAGGGTTTTTTTTTCAATTTTCATTTAACAATATCACTTACTGATCAGCCTTTCCTATTAACACATTTATTAAAAACTGTTTTATACATTTAAGCAGAGCCTAAAGGTTAAGTTTACTCCTAGCAAAATTTATCTACTACAGAGTTAGAGAAGAAAGAAAAAAATCTTCCCTTTCTGGGCTATAGGAAAAGCTTTATCATTATTGGATAATTGCATCACTCTGAGAAAAACTGTGATGTGCACAAACCTTATGCCACCCCAAAATATTTCCTGAATATGTTTTCCATTATTTACTAAAAAACCCAGGGATACATCACTTGCCACACATAACTTAGTTATCCAGAAACAGCCAGAAGAGAAACTCTCTAGGAAGATGGAGGTCAGCAGAGCTTCCCCACCTGCCAGACCAAGAGCCACAATGCAGCAGTCATCAGAAAAATGGCATTATGCAATTTGGCTCCTTTTCAGCTTCCACTGAGAACAAGTTACTGTTTTCTGAACAGTGCTTGATCTCCTTCCACCTCGTGCTTCTCTAGCCTGCTACCACTTGGAGAAAACTTAGTTTGATGTTAAACACATCTACATTCATTATTTTTTTAATTGGAGAAGGAGAAACTAGCTCACTAGTAAGTTAACTTCATGCTGAATTGCAACAGATCCCAAAAGTGAAGGGTTCAGATAAATGACAGGTCCTGGATGCCATCATACAATTAACTACTCCAAATGTCCACATTTCATACACCTGTTCAGAGTGGAACTTGAAATAAAAAACAGTGATTTCAAACAACAATCCAACAGATTCAGAAACCAGAAAGAAAACAGGAATTACACAATGCTTATGACACACCAGAAGTCTCCAGGGTCAACAGTTCAAATCCATTTTATAGTGGCAAGATAGGAAGGGAGATGGAAATTATGCTGTTATCTCTCACATTGCACACCTACCATTATAGAAACAAGTTAGAGAGCCCTTGAGTTTCCTCAGTAACCCTGGAAATAGCAACCCCAGTAAACATCTGATGTCTGTTCCTCTTCAGCCTTAACATGGCATTAAGCACCTTTTCTGTTAGGAATCTGTACCAGCACACACAACACCCCCTCACACACACACACACTTTTGACTAGTTCAGTGAAGTCTCAACACAAAGCAAAACCTTTCCCAAGGGCAGGGCTTTTCTCCTCTAAATACAGAGATGCCAATGGTAAGGCATATGGTGAAACAGCATGAGGATATTCCTGTGGATGCATCCAGGCAGAGTGCTCAGCTCATCTGACAAGAGTCAACGAAGGCTCCAGACTCCCCCTTTATTTACCTGCTGCACATCACAAGCAGGCTGGTGATCTTTTTGTTCTGACAATACACCTGCTGTTAACAAATCAGCATATTTTGTACCAAACGCCAGATGAAATTACTTAGAGGCAAGAGAAGAGTACTAGAACATCAGGGTGACTGCATTCTGCTTTGAAACCTTGGTCCCATACCAAAAATTTAGCTCAGGTTGGCATATCCCTCTCTAAAATGGGAACTGGAACTTACTTGTCTTGATTCAGTGCTTGGAAAAGCACAGATGGAAGTATATTATTATTATTATGATTATTTGCCATGCCAAACACAGATATTCCTAAGCTTATGGCATTGTGAAAAGGTTATAAGTGACAACAAAGTTTCCACCAGCTATTTACCCTTCTACCACTGCCTCTTTTTTATTTTGGTTGCTCTGAACCTTTAACAACCAAGTACTGTTCTGTACTGTTCTGTATATAAGATTCCCCTATAAGCTTATAACAGATGCTTACATGGACTAAAGTAATTACATGAAGAAATGAATTTTGAAAGGTGGTTTTAGAAGCTTTATACAATATCACATACTAAGAAACCTCATCACTGGTCCTCTGAAATAGTCAAACACACTTCTCTGCTGCTTCTTCAGATAGGTTTTGTCTCAGAAACAAATGGAAGTTCTGCAAAACCATATGCTTAATAAATGCTTTGAAACACTGCTGTCTCTAAAACACACTGCACTGTTTTTCAGTGACCCAGAACTTAGTACCATACATTTGATAGTGGGGAAAAAAAGAAAAGAAAAAAAAGAGGGGGGGGAGGTGTTGGGAAAAGAGAGAGAAAAATCAATAGCTGTAAGCAAAATACCACACTGCTAAAAACACCAGCCTAGGAATAGGCCTTAAACACAGGAATCACCCCATCTCAGAGGGGATAAGGATGTGAAAAACATCACTGAAAGGCAAACCACTCAAGTTACAGAAAGAATTGTTTAAAGGAGGTAAGAAATAAGGAGACTGTGCCTCAAATGCATTTGTGTGTGAAAGGAGCTATTTGTCTCACTGATAAGACTGCAAAACCCCCAAAGCTTAAAGATTTAGATCATCATAAAGAGTCATCAAAAAGCTTCAGATATGGGTAACAAAAATAAACATGATTAACAGATACCAAGGAACACTATGCTATGTTTTGGAAAAGAGAGGCTGACAAAGCAGAAGAGCAATACTGAAAATCACTTGTCCTCCAGGTCGCCTAACACGACTTCTTGAAAGCTGAGAAATAAATCTGCTCTATGAATTTAAGTCACTCACTACACAGAAGTCTCTGGCCTAGCTGTGACATTTTTAGGTGGTCCTCAAGTTGCTAAAGAAGCTAAAACCTCTGCCAGTGCTGTCTAAATTATCTTGACTCACAGAGAACAGATCTATTGCACATACTGAGCTTGGCAGCAGATCCACGCAGATAGACCTAAATAAGATTTATTTTCACCAGAAAACAAGTACCTGTTATTGCACTTGCCCACACAGCCAGCTAGAGTAACAACTCACCAATGGGCAGGTCTGCAAGGTAAGACCAGGAACTGATGGATGGGAGACTATTTAATCAGAATTTGGGCTTTCATTTTTAAAACTACTTTTATTCAGAACTGGTTGACTAAAACCAAACAGGCTTAACTGTGTATTTAAAGTACTGTCCTGAACAGCAGGAGAGGCTTTCAATAAAGAGCCTCAGAAAAGCACTGAGTGGCATTCCAGCTGATCTGTGCTGTAGGGAAGAGGGAAGAGGCAGCAGCTCCTCCTCTCAGGAGTTACTAAGGGACAGTGAAGGACAACAGGCTGATTTGCACACTTCATTTTGACCAAGACTCACAAAAAGCAAACCAAACTTTCCCTCCAAACAAACATGGACAGTACCGCAAATGGTGTGTGTTTCAGAACCCTCTATCAAAACAGCACACACGTGAGATGGGTGCCAGGAAATGGCCAAAACAGTGTCAACCTCACAAAACACAGCTGCCCTGTCCCACAGCTCTGGGAAAAAAAACTGGGAGGAAATATTTACTGGCTCTGAAGGTTCAATTTTGCCTCCAGTGCAGTGAGTTGTACAGTTCCCACTAGTGTAAGTTGTCACTGAGGAGTCAGTCCCAAAATAGAGAGAACTTGCTGCTCTCAGTGATCCAACTAAAATGCCCAGTGAGACAAACCAAAAATTACAAGAAAATACCAAAGGGACTTTTAATATATTTTTAAAATACATTTTAAAGGAGAAAGAAGACTGAAAGCCACATAAGGGAATTATTAGAAAGAACAGAAGATTGAGAAGACTACTAAACCACCCAAATATTCTGCATCACCATTAAGTGATAATTGCCAAGGAGCACCATTAGCTTTAAAGTAAGTTCCCTGTGAAGAGCCCCTGCAAAGCTTTCTGAAGACCACTGTATACATTTGTCCCATATAACACCTGACTACACTACGAATGCAGCCACAGAGCTGTGGTGGTGGTGGCTCCAAGGTTAGTGGGCAACTGGAGGTTGGTATTAGTGGGTCAGTCATGGAGACAAGTCCTCCAACAAGCCATCACCACCTCTTACCTGCACACTCTCCACTCTTCTCTTAGAGCTTTGTAGCTCTCTGTCACATAAGAGAACTAAGAAATATTCTTTTTCTGAGTCTGTAGCTGTCTATTAATTTATCTGCCCCCTTTGACCACTCACATTTCCCTTTGGAAAACTTTTGGACAACTTTGAGAGAATATCTACAGGTATAGGATATATATTTAACTGAAAGATTCATTGTTTATTAAACAAAGATCTACATTTAAAATTATGTTTCTTACTCATCTAGAATGAATACTGTCTGGTGAATTATTACCTCAGTTTTCTCAGATAAGTTACAGAAACAGTTAATGTCCATGATACTTTAATGGTGAAGAAATCTATGAAAACTGAATTTCCACTACAAGAGCAGAGCCCACACAGATAACTGCATCTTTACTGTGACTATTTATAAGAAGGCAAATCAGCAGCTCCAATTTTTTTCTCTTCTCCTGCTCCCATACCTTCAAGCTTCCTGAACTGTACCTTACGCACACCAACACACACTTTCATACACAGCACTTTGTCCCAGTTGTCTCACGTTTCAGATGACTTTAAGAAGAGCTTCTTGTCCTCTTATCAACCGGATGAATTTCCGATGGCAATCGTGACAGCATAAGAAATCAAAAGGAGGGATTAATAATGCATTGCCTTCCACGAAAACGGCAGGGCTGTGTGCACCTTGGGCTGTCATTAACATGAATCACTTGGCACTCACCACCCCACTCAGCAGCACATAGGGGGAAGAAACTGCACTCAGGGCTTCTGAAAGCTGCTCTCCTTTTCAGGAAACTCCTGCCCTCGTGTACAGCAGGTTACAGGACAGACTTCCTAGCCTATGTAAAGGCCTTTTGTCTTCACTGGGGCTTTAGGCAAGCAAAGACGTTTCTCTGATGGAATGGGAGCCTATTAAATGCAAAAATAAAACACCAAACCACAAACAACAACAAAAGCCCCCCAAAGTACTCATCATGAAGTCTCATAAAAGGATAGTGCTAGGAGTGATAACATGGAAATGCTGCAAAGAGCATAAATACATGTAAATACACTCACAGCTGCATTCGAGCCCGGAAATACCATTCCTCACATTTTGCAGGTGCAAAAACAAAAGGAAGTATGTGCTCACACCTGCCTTCTGTGAAATGCACAGAGTTGAAAAAATTAAAAGAACACCAAAAGCTGCTGCAGTTACATGGTTTTAAGACAGTACAGAAGATTTTTTTTATTTTCCAGGAGCTTCATTCTTCTGAATGCAACAAAGCCCAGACAGCACCTTTTATCAAATACACGGCTACTCAGGTGCTCTGACATGTCTTCTTAATGCACCTGCACAAAAAGCCGCTGACTGCCACACATAACAAGGAATATCATCTACCACTGATGCTGGGAAAGAACATTTGCACCCACTGTAAAACAGCACACTCATCCACAGCAGAGCAGATCAGGCAGAACATGAACACAGGGCTAGAAATTCTTAGCTAACTCATTTCAGCTCTGCCACAGAACAGAGTGTCTCTGAACTTGGATTCATTCAAGGACCAAATCAGAAGTAAATTAGAGTTGAACTATTCTGCACTGCAGCTAGCATGCTCTCAAAATAATAAATGGACATGAAGTGTGGGATCTAACGCAGGTACATAAGAAGGATGACTAGTGTACAGAAGGCCTTAGAAGAAAATTCTTGGTATGTTTTGTACCAATTTAACAACAATATATATCTATAGCTGTTCTGCTGTCTCCTTTCAGCCTTCATACTTCAACTGATCATACTTGGATAATTTTTATACACCAAGCTAGAGAAATCACAGTTCTCTTCCATAAAAAATTGTTTTACTAACACTGAGTATACTAACACATTTTTTCTGTAAAAAACAAAGGAGATGTCACTTTTGAGCCTACTCTTTACTTTTTTAACCTTTTCAAATGCTTTGCTTTTGACAGCTGCAATTACCTGCAGCAGTAAGACACTGAACCCCCAAAGTATCCTCTCTGGGGCACTCTGCTTAGCCCCATACAACTTCACAAGCCTCAGTCAGAACTCCCTGAAACCTCCCATTGCCTCAGACTGATGGTGAGCTGATGCTGTCCTGCTGATACTTATGATGCTCAGAGGGAAAGACCCTCTCACTGTTCAGCATCACTATCCTACCACCCTACCAGCAAGCCAAGGTAATTCCTTATTTCCACAAGCAGAAAAATACAGAGCTCATATTAATGTCTCTCCTTTATTCACCCCAGCACACAGCCAAGTGAGTTAAGAAGCCAGCCTCTAGCAATGTCACCACCACGCAGTGTTTGTCATGCAAAAGATGACAAAGCAGCACAATGCTGAAGGATGATGCTGCTCAGGGGCTAAAATGCCAGAAGGTCTATATTCTGGCATTCCTTCTGCAGCTTAATCCAGCCGATTTACAGCCTGAGGCACTCACAGCTCCCCAAGCAGCAGCGTGCGCTGTCAAGGAGGCGAGCAGAGCAGGAAGACTCATGTCACCAGTGCCACCAGAGTAACCTTCTGTGGGCACTGCCAGGTGCCTACTGCCGTGTGCCTGAAGCTACAGAGGTGTGTGTGTGCCAGCGGGGTGTGTGCCAGCAAAGGGATGTGTGTGCCACCAAAGGGGGGTGTCTGTGTCAGCAAAGGGGGGTGTGTGCCACCAAAGCTCTGTGTGTGCCACCAAAGCTCTGTGTGCGCCAGGGGGTGTATCACAGAGGGCAGTCCAACATCACCCCAGAACAAACTCCTTTTCTAACCTGGCGCTCATCTTTTCCACACAGCGCGTGCTTTCCTCGGCCAAACTCGGGCTAACTACGCTGGCAGCCCGTTCTGTGCCACAGACCCACCGTGGCAAGGCGCACTTACTCTAGTCACCTACAGGGCACCGCGTTCGGGGCAGGACACAACCTCCCCAACACACACACAGCCGCTCCTGCCGACCGGGCGGAGCTCCAGCCGCTTCCTTCCCTTCAGCTCCCGGCCCCTTCCTTCCCTTGAGCTCCAGCCGCTTCTTTCCCTGGGCCGGCCCTGGGGCTGCTGCCTCCGCCCCA